>VZQC01010206.1:1656819-1680093 GCA_009823505.1 Rhizomys pruinosus
CACTTGTTGTTTTTCTCTTGTGACTTTAAGGACTTTTTCTTTGTTTTGCGTGTCTAGCATTTAACATTATGATGTGGTATGGAGAGTTTCTTTTCTGTTCTTGTCTGTTTGGAGTTCTATGTGCTTCTTGTATTTGTATTGGTTTGTCTTTTTTTAGTTTGGGGAAATTTTCATTTATTATTCTGTTGAAGATCTGATCAATACCATTCTCTTGGGATTCTTCTCCTTCCTCTATTCCTATGATGTGGAGATCATAGGATCTCTCCACATCCTCTATTCCTTGATCTTTTCATAGTGTCCCACAGCTCCTGGTTGTTCCACTTTTGTGTATTTTTAAATTTTTCATAATCTTTCCTTGAGGTTTTTAGTTGTTCTGTGTTATCTTCCAGGTCTGATATTCTTTTTTCTGCTTCCTCCATTCTGCTTCTGAGGCTTTTTCCATTCCTTTCCTCTTGATTGGATGAGTGTTTGATTTCCTTTTTCATTTCCTCTTCTGATTTTTTAGTATTTCCACTTCCTTTTGGAGCTTCTCAATCTTTTCCTGTAGCTCTTTGCTTCACTGGTTGGTTTCCTTGTCTTTTTCAACATGGGATCTTTTCAGTGGTTCCACTTCCTTCCAGAGTTTGTCATTCTCTCTCTAGGTCCTTCTTGAGTTCTTCATTCTCTTTTCTTAATTCTTCAATTTGCTCTTTATAATCTTGTACTTCTTTATGTTCACAATTGTACTTCTAATATCTGTTTCCTGGGCCATCCCCAGGGGGACCCACTGTAGGAATCTTCCACAGGGTTGGTAGAGCTTGGTGTGGGATTATCCTGCACCTTTCCCATATTGTCTCTTCTTCGTGTTCCTAGCATATGAGCTTCTCCTTGCCTGTATTCCAATGTGAGTCCCAAATGCCTCTTCACTGTGTGGAATGCTTGCTTTGCTTGCCTCCTTCAGATGCCTTCGTAATCCCAGTTGGGGGGGTCTTTACCTGTGCTTCAGGTGATCTTGGGAGATCTCTGATCTCAAGACTCACACAAACCCACCTTTTATACCAGCTGAGACAATAACTCTGCCCCCACAGCTGCAAAAGCCAATCAAGCCAAAGACAACTAGATTAAATCAAACAAAAATCTGCCTTGCTGAAGCACCGAGCTCCTACCTACCTGTGCTTCAGGTAGTCTTGGGAGATCTCCCTTATTGTTTTTATTTTATGTGTTTGTATGAATTTATCACCTACATGTATGTAAGTGCACCCATGTCATGCAATGCCCAAAGAGGACAGAAGAGTACATTAGATCCCCTGAAATTTGAGTTACAGGAAGTTGTTAGCTGCCATTTGGATGCTGGAAACAGAACCTGGGTCCTCTTTAAGAGCAGACAGTTCTCTTAATTGCTGAGCCATATTACTAGCCCTAAATTTTAAGAATTCTAAGTCAACCATCCTTACTCTTATAGATTGTGCTAGATAGCTTTAGCGTCAACTTGACACTCATAGGTTGAGGAAGCCTCAGTTGGGGAATTGCCTCTATTGGACTGGCCTGTGGCCACATCTATGGAATACTGTCTTGATTGTTGAGCAATGTGGGAGGGCCCAGCCCATTGTGGGCAATGCCACCCCTGCAGGGGTCGGTTTTTGTGTATTGTATAAGAAAACAGGCTGAGCATGGGCTCAGGGAGCAAACCAGTAAGCAGCATTCCTCCTCTAGGTTCCTGCCCTGAGTTCCTATGTTGGGCTCCCTCAGTGATTCGCTGTAACCCAGGAGATATGAGCTAAATAAACCCTTTCATTCTCAAGTTAGCTTTGGTCAGAGTGTTCTGTCACAGCAACTGAAAGCAAACTAGAGCATAGATACATTGAATAGCTTTCCATTGGTCCTATAATTCAAATTGTATGATCTGTTCTGATTTGGCCTCCAATTATCCCAAGCCAGCCCCTCTCCCTGAACCCCTTTGCTTGGGCCTCCTCTGCTCTTTAAAGAGGTTAAAGATCTTGCCTATGTTGTTCCTTTGCCTCGATAACAGTCTCTTACTTTTTACATGACTCTTTCCTCTTCCCCTCCTTCATTCCCTCCTTCCCTTTCTTCCTACCTCCCTCTTCCTTTCTGTCTACCTTTCTTCTTGCTCACCTCCCCTCTTGCCTACCTTCTTGCCTTCCTGCCTACCTTCCTAACCCTCCTACAGAGATTTTCTATCCATCCAGTGGAGATTCCTCCTTATTATACTCTCACAGATAATCTTGTTCATTTTCTTCAGGAATCTCCCATTGACTTTATGGTCTTCCTTACTAGAGTATGATAGCAGAAAACACAAGGATTTTTCATTGCTATTCACCACTGTCTCTCCAGTTCATATGCTGCAGGAAAATAGCAGGTGGTCAATGGGTAGTTTTCATTTAAGCATTTTGTTACATTTATTTGTGTGTGTGTGTGTGTGTGTGTGTGTGTGTGTGTGTCCATGTGTGAGCATGTGAGCCATATGCACATGTGGAGGTCAGAGGACAACTTATGTGAGTTGGTTCTCTCTCTCCTATATTGTAGGTCCTAGGGATAGAACTTAAGTTGTCAGGCATCGTGACAGATGTCTTTAATTGCAGAGCCAACTCACTAACTAGTAGTCAGTGGGAATTTTTGGAATGCCCCTTACAGGAGGATCACCAAAGTCATAAATGAAGGGTTGTGCTAGGTCTGTGTCAGATGCAAAATGTGGAAAAGTGGATTCTAATTGTGAACACTTTATAAGGAAAAAGAATGTGTGTGTTTTAGGGAGCAGTGCAATTATGCCACCACAAAAGATGGGCAGTTATTGCTTACAAGTGGCATCATAGACATTATAAACAAAAGTTCTGAGACTTATATTTGGGTGGAGTGTAAGGCAGAGAAAAATGAAGAACTGCTTTAATAAAGTTGAGGGAAAATATTGCCAAGATGTAAAGTAAATCAGGACTGGCATTTCAGGTGGCTGAGATAATGGTGACTCCATGAAACACAGACACCAAAAATCCATCATAAAGAAGAGGTAGGACTGAGACTGCAGAGAAGTGTACTGGATGATGCTGGCTGCATTCCACAAGCAAGGCTGAGATATCACTGCAGCACTGAGCTAGAGACAGCTGGCAATGGTGCTTTAAACTTTTCTTTACTATTTTTTAAATACTATGTAAAATAATAAGAGATACATTAGTAAATTTTTATAATCACCCTGTCTTCTTTTAATCCAAATTTTGAAGGCATCCCTCTTCCACAATAAATTTTCTGTATCTAAGTGTTGGTTCAAGGACTTTGAGGGGTTCAAACTGTAGGAATTTTATTCCCCACAGTAATAAAATTCTGAATGAGAAACAGGACACTCTGAATCTTTTATCCCAACAATACTGCTAGACATAGTTCCTGTCTCTATTTGCTATATTTATTACTCAGTTCATCAACAAATATATTGAAAATGTCCTGTGTATTACTGAGAGGCAGTGAAATGGCTTAGGGCCATCTTCATTTTTTTTTTTTTATCCTCAAAACAGAATTCTTTACTTTGTCCAAGACAGCACAGCAAAAAACATCCCCAATACATAAACCTATATATAAAATATAGAATATCTTCAATATTTTTTCTTTATATGGCAGCACAATAGTATATGCAAGTGAAAATACTGTTGATGGGACAAGGTAAACTGAACTGGGTGATGACCTAGTTAGGCAGGCATTAACAGTCAAAGACCAGGTAAACATTAACTTAAGTAAGAAAATCAGTATTCAAAGAGCTTGTGCTGAGTCCACCCAAGATGACCTCCCTCAGTCAGAGCTGTCCTCTATAACTATTGAGTAATTGTGTGATTTGGCTTCATTTTTGGTTTTTGGAAAGTGCCTGTGATTGGTCTTGTACATTTAAATTAAATTAAATTTTTTTAAACAAGAAAAGTTTTCCCTTTGTAAGCCCTGAAACTGTTTGATTTGTTGGTTTTTGGTTTTTAGTTTTTTCCACAAAAGAGGGATTGCTTCTGTGGGTATACAGTAACGTGTAATATTGAAACAGTTGATTTAAATCATACCAGTTCTTCCTTTATTAAAAGCAGGTTAACAACACATCATTAGATACCAGAAGACACCAGATGGTTGTTTACCTTCCTGAGGTGGAAGGGGTCATGAGAAGTTACTAAACAGATACTGACAATGGCCTAAATAGATGTTTACTTCTATATTCAGGATGTTGTAAACTATGTAGATTTTGGAAGCTTTCTTTAAAATTAAGGCAAATACTTCTGAAATCTAACGTTTTTAAGCTATTATGATTTTTCATGGTGAAAATTTGGTATTGAGCAGGCATTTACTGCACTTTTAGAGTACCACTCCAAAAGCAGAGATGCATAGCTGAGAGGAGCCAGGCTGTGAATGGAGTGAGCAGGAATGCAGAATGAGGTGTGTATACCCAGCCTGCTTTACAGTGAGGTGTGTAACCCAGCCTGCTTTACAGTGAGGTGTGTAACCCAGTCTGCTTTACAGTGAGGTGTGTATACCCAGCCTGCTTTACAGTGAGGTGTGTAACCCAGCCTGCTTTACAGTGAGGTGTGTAACCCAGCCTGCTTTACAGTGAGGTGTGTATACCCAGCCTGCTTTACAGTGAGGTGTGTAACCCAGCCTGCTTTACAGTGAGGTGTGTAACCCAGCCTGCTTTACAGTGAGGTGTGTATACCCAGCCTGCTTTACAGTGAGGTGTGTAACCCAGCCTGCTTTACAGTGAGGTGTGTAACCCAGCCTGCTTTACAATGAGGTGTGTATACCCAGCCTGCTTTACAGTGAGGTGTGTAACCCAGCCTGCTTTACAGTGAGGTGTGTAACCCAGCCTGCTTTACAGTGAGGTGTGTATACCCAGCCTGCTTTACAGTGAGGTGTGTAACCCAGCCTGCTTTACAGTGAGGTGTGTAACCCAGCATGCTTTACAGTGAGGTGTGTAAACCCAGCCTGCTTTACAGTGAGGTGTGTAACCCAGCCTGCTTTACAGTGAGGTGTGTATACCCAGCCTGCTTTACAGTGAGGTGTGTAACCCAGCCTGCTTTACAGTGAGGTGTGTAACCCAGCATGCTTTACAGTGAGGTGTGTATACCCAGCCTGCTTTACAGTGAGGTGTGTAACCCAGCCTGCTTTACAGTGAGGTGTGTATACCCAGCCTGCTTTACAGTGAGGTCTGAAACCCAGCTTGCTTTACAGCAACTCTTTGAATACTTTTTTTCTTACTCAAGTTAATGTTTACCTGGTCTTTGAATGTTAGGGCCATCTTCTTTAGATGTACATTGCAATAGGCACCCAAGAATAAATAAATAGGGTTTCTCATCTTTAGCTTGTCAGTTTGGGGTACAGTGACATATACCAGCAGATGCTTTTTGTTCCTACACTACACCATTTATACAAATACTATTTTCCTCCTTTTAGACTCCCAATGGCCCCAACCACAAATCAACTTAACCCTCCGGGAATGAAAACTTCTGGTTTGGAGGTTAATCAACTTCATGCCTGATCTCAAAGTAACTTTCTAGGCACCCCAAACACAGTTTTGCCTTCCCTGCCATAATGTTTTCATTAGTTTGGCAACCAACAGATCAAGGAATGGCCCCTAACCAAGCAAGTAAATGTCAGATGGCCCCTAACCAAGCAAGTAAATGTCAGATGGTAGGACAGTGGGAGAGTCCTTTGGCTGGTATTTCTACAATCGGAGGGTGATTTAAACAAATTTCATTTTTTTATCACCTTTTCTATAATATTGGGACAATTCAAACAAACTTCATTTTCATCATTGTTTTAAACTCCTGCAACTGCTGATTCTTTCTAGCTTCTTAAGCCAAGTCTATTTCATGCTTCAATTCAGAAGCAGAAACGATCCCTTCTCTTGTTGCAAGGGATAAAGGACCATGTATAAAACCATTCCTGTCTCAGAGCACAGTTATTATGTGACAACATTTTATCTCATAAGTAATCTGACCTGCAAGATTGAATTTATGCACTGAAGTGATTTAACAACTGGTTCATGCAAGATGCCAACTGTTCACAAGATACAGAACACAGTAGTACTGTCCTCTGTTGTCAGAGGTTAGAATCCATGTAAACACTATATGCTACAGCATCTTCTCTCAGGGCTCTTATGCACATGACCTGAAAGCATAGTTTACAAATGTTTTAGAAAGGGTTGTGGTGAAAAATTATAAAGATGGTTATTTGTTCGAAGATAAAGTGATATACACCAAGAACTTATGTATGCAAATCCTAAGAACTTAGAAAGCACAGAAGAAACTAAAGATATATTTTACTCCTTAGATAACTAGAAAACTAGCACGCATAAGCTTGAAACCACAAAACGATTTCAAAGAAGCTAACAAAAATAGGAGTATAGCACCAAGTGTAATATAAAAGTGTTTCTAAGAAATACACTCAGTTTAATCCCGTCAACTTCCTTTCTTTTCCTCTTTCTTTTTCTTGCCTATCCTTTTTGTTTTTCCAAACCAAATTGGAGAAACATAAGGATTAGTCCTCTCAGGTGGAATAAAAGAGATTGGAGAACATGAGACCAAAATATCATCAGAAGCTAAAAAGAATGCAAACAGGAATGAGGGCACCTGCTTTCTAAGGCAAATAGAGGGATAAAAGAAATAACTTAATGTGCCACCTTTTTCTGAGAGACTTAGAATCCAGCAGAAATTTTGGAAAATGAATAAAACATAGAAAACAACATCACAAAGACAAAGATACCAATAACTTTGCCCATGCCTCTGCACTGAAAAAGCTGCAAAGAGCTCAGGTATTCTATTTTGGGTGCACACTACAAGTCAGCATTGTTTATGATATTGCATAGCATATGAACATAAATTCCCTCTGTTTACAGAAACTATAACAACTATATTAGTTTTAAAACTGTGTGATGCTCTTAAGAAATTTGTTAGAATTAGAGAAAAAAATGGGGAAAATTTATTTTTTACCCATCTTTTAACCAGTAGCCAAAAATGTTAGTAATTCTCATTCAGCACAGCAATAATGTAAGTAATTGTTCTTATAGATTATTAAGTGATATCCCCTCCCCTTTCATGGTCTATACAAAAACCTACAGGCTTACTTAAAACCACAGATAAACAGGGACCTGGGAGTCCTGCATTCCTAATAATGTACTTTAATTTTTATAGCTTTCTTCCCATTCAAATGAAAAGGTTCAACTACATGTTGGTAAAGTAATATCCATTTCCAAAATATTAATTTTCACCTCTGTAGACAGCAGGGGAATTCTTTTTTTCAGAGTCTGCAATAGCTATCAAGAAACTACATAAAAACAAACAACTGGTGACTGTCACTCAGTTCAGTTGATAACTATGGACAAAGGTGAGGTCATTCAGTTGTAAGAAAAGGGATGTTAACCTGGAATGCTAACTTCCAGGTGTCTATGCATCAATACCTAGCATTATCAATCTGTAGATATATTATCCTCTATCTATCCGTCATCTCTGTCTCCTCTAGCTTCTACCTGTGACACCTTAAGTACCTGCAAAATGGAATTATTCAACCTCACTTCTTGGGAATGTTGTACAGCACTTTTCCCCAGTGTTTCTCAATTTCCTTTACCAGGGTTCACTTCCCTTTGTACACATGACTTCTAGTAATGACCAAAAAATAAATGTGATTTCCTAAATCATTCCAATGTTTGGGGAAAATTTTATTGAATTTTTGTGTATTTCATGCAAAACAACTTAATCATCTTTATACCCCCTTCTCCAGTGGTCCCCTCCCATATCCCTCTCCTCCCAGATTTCATGCACTCTGCCATTTGTGTTAAGGCCTATCACATCAAGTTAGTGTCCCTAGATGTCCCTTAGTGCAAATTCATCCGCTGGGGTCTAGTCAGCATATGTAGAGTTCCTTCCTTTAAGATCAGCTCTTCCTCACCCACTAGTAATCTGCTTCTAATAGTTCTTCAGCTAAGGTTGGGCCCAGCTGCACATTTCCCCAGTTCTGCACTGGGTTTTGTCTGCTTGAGTTTGCATGGGTCTTGTGTATGCTGACATCATTGCCATAGGTTCAGTTGAGCAAGGTGCCAGGAGTCTGTACGACTCTATTTCCATATGGTCATGCACCTCTTTCCTGGCTCCTATAATCTTTCTGCTTTGAGTGAGATCTGGGTAGGTAGAATTTAATATAGGAGTCCTGTCCAAGGACAAACACCGTCTACAATTTTAAGAGCACATTTTCCCCCAAACTACACCAAAATGGCTATGAAGCTATTAATGAGAAAGTTTAAAGGGCTCTGTGTTGGAAAGAAAGAAATGGGGCAGAATATAGCATGATAGCTCAGAATACATTAAATGATTTTAAAGTGCATATATGATTTTAATTTTAGGATTGTCTTGTTATTTGTTTTTCTTATTAACAAGTGACCAATAAGATCAGTGTTATGAAGCTCAAAGACAAAAAAATGTCAAAAATCATCTAGATGATCCATCTGATGATGGATCACAGACATATTTTAGAGACAGGATGAACAAAATAACAACAACAACAACAATAATAATAACAAAATCAACATCAATGCCAAAATGCCCCAGGAGCAATACAGATTTGAATAAAACTTATAATTTAAAATAGGAGAAAATGGAAATTTCTATTAGTGAGGACCAAACTTCGAGTCATTGTACATAAAATGACTGACTAGTCTCTATTTATAATTAACTCTCTTAATAAAAATGAGCGTTGAGCTAGGAAGATGCAAGAATGTGAACCTGAGTTTGAATCCCCAGCACCCATGTAAAGTCAGTCATGGCCATGTGCATGTCTGTAACCCCAGTGCTGTGTAGGAGTGTCAGAGATGGAAGGGTCCTCGGAGCTCATTAGCCAGCCAGTCTAGTTGAATCAGTGACCTCCAGGTTCAGTGAGAGACCTTGTCTCAAAGAAAAGGGTGGAGAGAAATCAAGACACCCAATGATGACCTCTGATTTCTCCATGCATGCACAGACACAGGTGCACATACCCATATTAATATGCATGAGAGAGAGAGAGAGAGAGAGAGAGAGAGAGAGAGAGAGTCATTCCAGTTCCCATGAATGTAATACAAATACAAAATGGGACTAGAAGTCACAGAACGACAGGAGCATCAAGAAGATGAGAGGCACCCCAGGAATAGTGGTGTGCACCTTTAATCCCAGCCCAGCCCTCAGAGGCAGAGGCAGAGGCAGAGGGGCAGAGGGGCAGGGGCAGAGGCAGAGGCAGAGGCAGAGGCAGAGAGGCAGAGGGGCAGAGGCAGAGGCAGAGGCAGGTGGATCTCTATGAGATCGAGGCTAGCCTGTTTCACATCATGACTTCCAGGAAGGATGTGACTAGGGGTCACCTTGTCTGAAAACAATTTACAAGAAAGAAACAAACAGAAAGTCGAAGGGCATATATGAGAAGTCTGCAGTATCTCTGGCTTTCAATTAAAAATTAAATTCCATGTTTTATTTCTCTTTGAGTTTTTAGTCAGCCTTAATTAATGCTTTTATCGAAGCATTGACAAATGTTGGTATGAAATATTGAGATACCAGCTGTAACTGTGTGTAGAGTTCTGGCCTAGAATCATCTGAACTGAAAATTGCAATCAGGGTCCTGTTATCCAGAATATATACCTCTTACCCAGTAGGGGCTGCTGTTCATGAAGGTGTTTCCTAGTGCCCTATGTATGGCACTCAGAATGAAACATCAAATAAAGTAATTTCATTTAGAGTTGGGAAAGTGGATTCCACAATGTTAACTGACCAGAGATTATAGTCCTGACCATCACAGTGCCTTTCAAAAGGATTGGACTTATTGGACTTATAAGGCAGTCATAGGAATAATGCTGAGGCTTCAGACCTCTGAGCAGACATGAGGCCAAAACAGGGAACGAATTAATGCTTACTTCAAGTTGTAGTTAAAGAATCCAAGATTAGTCTGTTCTACTAAATAACAGTGGTAGGTGGGGAAAGGAGACAAAGTTGAGGTTCAGGAAGCAGGTGGACACCAGTGAATTAGGCTTGAATGGCCCTGTGTGAAGCTGGGAATCAACCAAGAGGGTCTGTGGTTTCTCTTCACTAGATTCTGTGTCTTAAAGATACGCAGGTTACCTAGGGCAGAATATTATATTGGTTCAAGGCCAGCCTGGTCTACAGAGCGAATTCCAGGACAGCTGGGGCTACAGGGAGACCCTGTCTCAAAAAGACCAAAAAACAACAACAACAACAACAACAAATCTGACTAGAAGGAGACTCGAGTTCTGGTTTGCTACATGGGTTTTCAAATTTTTACCAGCTCTACATTTCCAGTATATCATGGAACTTATACTGTCTGTGAATACCAGAGTCAGGGTCTGAAGACACAGGACTTGTTCTGAATAATAACCCATGAAATATCGCCTTTATATATTTATATAATCCACTTTAACTTCTACATTAGCCAACTTCAGACTCAATTTTTTTCTCTTATTTTATTATCTTTTTAAATTTTCTTTTATTTATTTTTGGCAATATACGTTTATATTGAATTTTTCTGCATTTCACATGTACATCTTAATCCTATTTAGAGTACTTTCCCCATCTGTACCCCCATATCCCTCTACTGTACTTCATGCATTCTGCAACATGTTTTAAGGCATATCAAGTCAAGTTTGTATTCTCAGATGTCCCTCAGTGTGAGTTCATCCACTGGAGCCTATTCAGTCTATCTAGCATCACTCCCTTAAAGAAAACAAACTGTCCCCCATCTAGCAGTGATCAGCTGCCAATAGTTCTTCAGCTAAGGATGGGGCTTTTTATTCATTTCTCCAGTTCTGTGCTGGTGTTTTTGTCTGGTTTGAGTTTGCATGGGTCATCTGGATACTGACACCATTTCTATAAGTTTATATAAGCAAGTTCCTAGAAGCCTGGAAAATCCTGTGTTTCTTTGTGGTCATCCATCACCCCTGGCTCTTGCGATCTTCCTGCGCCCTCTGCAGCAACGGCCTCTAATCCCTGGATGGAGATTTAACATAGGAGTTATGTTCAGGAATGTGCACACTTCAGTCTCGTATTCTCTACATGTTGGCCAGCTGTGGCTCTCTGTGTTAATCGCCCTCTGTTGCAGGAGGAAGCTTCGCAGATGAGATTTGAGAGATCCTCTTATAAATTATAATGAGGCCTTGGGAATTCCAGGTCTTCAGCAGGTATCAGAAGCCACTCCTCCTTGCTTGGTGGTTGCCACACCCAGAAGACCACTGCATTGGAACATAGGGCTAAAGGGATGAAATTAGAATTCCTTTCTAGGTGTAAGTAAGTCTGTTTGCATAATGAGTTAAAACAGTTCCAAGACGGCCTGATCAGTCCATATTCAAGTATAATATTAAAAATTGTATTTCAAAGTTTTTCAGAAAGATTTTCAGGTTATACACACTTGAAATGTAGTAACTCTGTATTTCTAACAATAATTATGAGTAGGCTATTATGAAATTGAACCGAGCCTCCTTAAAGCTAATACTATAATGGCCATACTCTAAGACTTCAACAGCTTTCGAGACATTTTTAGGGCCAACAGAAATGGGCAACAAACAGAACCACAGCCTTTGCAACAGAGGAAGAAAAGCAGGGTGGGCATTGGTGAGAATCTGATGTCGTCACATTTCACAAGCTTCACTGACACAAGCCTCACATATTATTCAAACCGATGTATATAGTTACTGCATGGCTTTTAGCAGCTGTTTAGAAAGTGGACAAATCTATGACTCATTTGAACTCCAGGCAGTTTCCAGTCATCAGCAGTTCAGGGAATGGGGTGAAACACATCATAGCTGCACTGGAAAAAAAATACTCATTGAATCAAATTAAATATTAGTTTTCCTAAAATGAATTCTTGTTATGGGATCTACACTGGTGTTGATGGTGAGCACTTTTGTAACACTGAGTTTCTTAAGCTATTTATAAACTAACAATCTCAGAGCAGAAGGAAGGGAGGGGAGGGTTAAAATGATCCCACCATCCTCACAACAGACTTTCTTTCTGAACCAGACTGTGGCTAGCACCAGGATATACTTAAACCTAGAGAACTATATTTAGCAGAAAATACTTCCAGATTTCATAACATTATTTGATAATCTTTTACAGACAGAATGTCTAAATGGGAATTCTTTGTTTTTCATGAGAGCTTTGTTAAAGCAGACAAGAGGAGATATACTCAGGATGAGGACATTGTTTAAACTGAGATCGTGTTTGACTTATAAACAACATCAAACGGTCTCCTGTACAGGAGCTAACTGAAGACAGAAACATTTGTTGGAGGATAAGCCTGGTTCTTTCATGTCCTTCTGCGTTTGTAACTTGATGTCTTTTAACAGATACAACCAAACCCTTTTCTTTCGGAGCCACAAGACCACTTGTTAGTGCCCATATCCTTAGGACTCCAATCTTCCTCTTTCGCCTCCACCTTCATAAGTAGAATTGTTCTGGCATTATCCCATATATGAGTGCTGGTCAGACTATCAGAATATTTCAGCTTTAAACTGCCTTTGTCCTGATAAATGCATTTTAGGAGTAAGCAAATAAACTGCAGATATGTTCCACTTTCTCTGAATTCATTTCATACTTATATTTCCATCTTTCTGTCAGTGAATACCTAGTGCCATCTGCCCTATGCCAGGCACTATGGTTGTTGTGACAAATACACACAAGACAGGATCAAGGTAATGATAGTAAGCACACAGGAGACTGACACAGAACAAATAAAGTATGATAGTTTAAAATGCAAATGAAACGTCAGAAGGAAATGTCAAAAAAAACTTTATTCAAGGGAAGAAAGCTAACTTGAATCTTCATTTTACTAGGAACAGATATGAATGAGTGATTTTTTTGTGTATGTTTATTCATTTTTCCCAAGAGCAGATCTTTCTATGTAGTTGTGGGTGGCTGCTCTCAGACTTACTATGTAGTCCAGGCTGGGGTTGATCTCTGATCTTCCTGCCTCTACCTCCTGAATTCTGTGAGGATTGCAGGATGTAGCTCTGCACTAGGAATCAAGAAGGGCTTAGCAGGTAGACATGGCAAAGCAGTAAGAGCACATGAAGTCACACTCTCTATTTAGCATAGTGTGTCCATCTGGCATGGCCCATGTAGTAATCAGAACAGACAGGGAAGCAGGCAGAGTTTAACTAAAGGGGAAAAAGTGTGCCATGCAGTCTGAAAAAAATGATCTTATGTATCAGAATAACATGCCTGTACAGACTAGACTGATGAAATATCAGAAAGCGATAGTTGAGTTAAATGACTGATGTTCTAGTATTGGAGGAAGGCCGCAAGAGCTCAAATTAAAAGTCTCAGAAGGCTAAAGAGAAAGGGTCTGGTGAGGGAAAGAAAGTAACAGTGTCCACAGATGGTGAGTGCCTGGGGAGGGCTATTCATTGTGAAATGGTATTGACAAGTGGATCTGAATGTGGAGAGAGTCGGGGAGGCTTTGATTGTTGAGTGTGCTTTTTCTAAGAGCCATGCAAGTGAACATGTTACAGAGAGATGGGGAGGGAAGAAGAGAGGGAGAGAGAAAGAGAGTGTTTAGGTCTCAAGAGATACATCAGTTTTCACAACATCATTTGTCTATAGGTGGATGATGTCGATGAACTAGAAGGAGACCAGCAGAGAGCAATGAGAGAAATTTGAACAATAACAAAGGTTTTTGGATCAAGCAGAGGAAAAGCACCCCACAATTAGTAAAAGAAAGGATCATCTGGATTAGGATTAAGAGAACCAGGGAAATGGCTCTGAAAACCAAGGGCAGAGAGTAGCAAGAAGTGGTCTCCATGTAAAATGTGACCAAGAGGCAAGTTATTGCCTCACTAGTGCTGAGGGACATTTTTGAAGATGTATGATTTGTAAAGCCTGAAGTATGTAGGAAACTAGAAGGATGAAGTTGTAGTTGAAGCCATCTGCTCTGTCTGTAGGGAGGCCCAAGTGCCTTAGAGATGCCACATCATCCCTGGGGAGGCCTGAGCACCTCAGAGAGGCCACATCGTCACTCTCAGGACTAGGACTGCCAAAGGAATTGCCCCTTCTTGAAGATTGGTTCCCCTACTCTTCTTTTTCTGCGGCAAAAGACCAGACTTTTTCTGACCTCTTTTTTTTTTTTTTCTGTTAATACCATAAACCAAGCCCTCTTTCAAGTATCTTTCATTATCTCAGTCCTAACCTGGTTCTCCTTCTCCTCATTCTTAGATGATAACTGAGTGTTATCAGGGTCCCTGCTCCAAATTCCTACTGTACTTAGTCTCCTCAAATTTAGGGGCAGATAATTCTTAAGAAGAGGGGATAGATCTATGAATTTTAGTAGTAGAAAATCCCAATAGAGCAAGCAGGCAGGAAAACAAGTGGATCTACAACCATAGGAAATCAAGTTCTTAGGCTCAGCAATGAAAGAATGGGGGCAGCCATTCTGGAACATGACATACCAGACCCTCTTATCAGATAGTAAAGCCCCTGGGTATTACTGTCTCCATGGCACAAGGCTGGGCTGACCAGGAAACATGCGGTTTTACATGATGTCTTTTAGATAAGTGGCTAGGTCAGGGTCTGAAAAGACCAGAAAATTTTGGAGTATTAAATTCCTGTCATAGATGCCATCTGGTAATATATTTGAGAGCAGGTTAATTTGGATATATTTAGATATTTTAGAAAAACTTAGAGTCTAGAGTTGAAGTGCTTAAAGGGATCAAATATGTATAATGGAGTAAAGATCTTGTTCTTGGGAATTCAGTGGCAAAAGACTTGGCAGTTTGATTTTTTTGCTAACATGTGAGCTTTAAACCACAGTAGCTCTGACGTCATTTAGGGATGGAATGTGATGGTGAGACACACATGCATTCTGCTTTGAAAACTTGAGCCCTATTAAAGTGAGACAAGATCAATACACTGTGGAATTAACTATTCACTCTGTCTGTGTAAGTTCTGTACAAAGCATGCCACATACTTTGCATTCTAAGCAATCTATTCAGCTAGTTGCAGAGCACAAGCTTCAAGTTCCTTCATGGTGGCAGGATTGAGCTTAGCTGGGAATTGAAGGCATAGGAAAACATACTGACCATCCTAGATAGTGACAGAACCAGTGTTACCAAAACACCTGGAAAAAGTCTCCTGAGATGGTGCTTCTCAAACTTCAATGTGTGTGTGGATCCCTGGAGGAATTAAATGTACTTCCTGATGTCTGGGTGGGTCCCAAGCTTCTTATGGTTCTCACGATGCCATAGCTGCTAGGTGTCAGAACCACCTGCAATAGAACAAGTTCAAGACAATGCTCCTAGATGAGCTCATTATAAACTCTTCCGGTGAAGAATGAAACCTACTGTCAGAGTTGCTGGCAAAAAAAGAAAAGAAATCTGAACTGAGCAGCTACGCATAAATCATTCCTTTCTGCCAACATCTCATAGTTGAGAAATTGAATTAGACTATGTAATGAAAATCTATTTTGACATTTAGTTATAAGCCATATTAATCCTTTTTTATGATGAGATAAATTTCACAGCATGCTATCTTTTACTACCAGAATCAATGAATTGTGTTAAAATCCTGTCTCTGGACACTGTCATAATAAAATTTCTATTGTAGTTTAAGAGTTTCTAATTCAATTAAATGTTCTTTTATACCACAGACTAAACTATTTTTTCTCTTAATTTTATATTGAGCTTTTGTACATGTCATACAACATTTGTTAATCAAATTTAGACCCCTCCCCCATCTCTGTTCCTCCACCCCTGCCAGAACTCATGCATTCTGCCATACATGTTAATTCCTGTCTTGCATCTTTTTCTCGGGCTTTTTTTTAACTCTTTCAATGCAGAAGTTTACTGTTTTGCTCTGATCTTTGAATGAGTCTTTTTTTTGTTCCATCTAATTTTATATTATTCCAAAATATGCATCTATACACTCCATACATATACCAGGTTTGCAAAGTCTGAAAATAAACTATAGATTAATTCCAAAACACATTTAGAGATTCACAGTTTAACAGTAAATTTGGATACAAGTAAAAAGACATTTAACTTTAAATTCCCAATTACATAGCATGCTGATGTTTATTTTGGTGTACTTTTAAAAAAAGAGCTTCTCTGTGTGTGTGTGTGTGTGTGTGTGTGTGTGTATGTGTGTGTGTGTGTATGTGTGTGTGTGTGTGTTGCACGCCTTTAATCCTAGCACTTGGGAGGCAGAGGCAGGTGGATCTCTGTGAGTTCAAGGCCAGCCTGGTCTACATAGCAAGCTCCAGGCCAGCTGGGACTAAAGGGAGACCCTGTCTCAAAAATACCCCCCCAAAATAAAAATGAAAATGTGGTACATTTGAAGTTCTATGGTACAATGGAGTTCTATGCAGTGGTAAAGAAAGAGGACATCATGAAATTTGCATGTAAATGGATGGGACTAGAAGCTGTAAGCTAAGTGAAGTAACACAGTCTCAGAAAAACAAATAGCATATGTGTATAGTGTCCTTCATTTAAGGAAACAAAACTATTTGTAAGGAAGACTCTTAGCCATCTCCTTCCCCTTCCTCCCTCCCTCTGCCCCTCCTTCCATCTCTCCCTTCCTTCCCTCCCAGGAGGAGGCAAATAAGTGCTTCCATAGAAACCCAAGTTCATAATGAGTTTAATTAATAATAAAAGGGTGAAGGAGATCCAGGGATATTTTATATCTGTAACTTTACTGGAACTTTGAGTTTAACATCTCTTCTAATTATTTTTCAAAATTTTATATATCCAAAAAAAGCCAGGCTTTGTGGTGCATGCCTTTAATCCTAGCACTTGGGAGGCAGCGGCAGGTGGATCTCTGTGAGTTCAAGGCCAGCCTGGTCTACAGAGCGAGTTCCAGGACAGCTGGGGCTACAGGGAGACCCTGTCTTGAAAAGACAAAAAAATATTTTATATATTATATTTATTTTATGTTTACAAATAGATTGCCTGCATATGTGTAAGTATACCCATGCCATGCACTTCTTGTGGAGGCCAGAAGAGGGCGTTGTACCCTGGAGTCATAGACAGTTGTTTGCTGCCTTGTCCTGTGAGTGCTGGGAAGTGGACCCAGGTCCTCTGCAAGAGCAGTCAGTGCTCTTAACTACTGAGCCAACTCTTCAGTCCCCAAAACTCTTCTAATTCTTAATAATGAATATTCTGAGTATTCAAATCTGAACATGAAACACTTACTTTGTTAGATTTCCAGAAGCTTCATCACTTATAATTTAGGTGTCTGCTCTGGGCTAAGCCTATCAGTGATGCACCATGATTTCGTAGACTGGTTTTTGTGATGGTAAAAAGAAGCAGGCTAGACTCCACAGGGAAAGAGACAACTGCATGGAGTCTAAAGGCTAGTGTCTAGAATTGCATTACTGCAGGACTTCGAGTCAGTGCTCAAACAGCAAAACTCAGACCTTGCTAGAACCACCTGAGACAACACCTAAAATGACCTAACTGTCCTCTCTTCATTGTGATGGCACTCCTTGTCATTAGTCCTGCATAATTGGCTATTCCCAGGAAACATATCAAACTGTATAACATAGCCCCACACCCCATATAAGGACAGGAAACAGGAGTGTACCCTATTCCCCACCCCTCCGCCTTATCCATTTGGATCATGAATAGACCTCTCTTGCAATAAGTTTGCTCACAAAAAGTTCTACCCAGGCCCTGCCATGGGCATGACTGACTCAGAGTGGCCCACGCTGTCCTCTTGAGTGACTGCTTTTGCTTTTTAGTTAAAGCTCTCTCCCAGTTCTTTATTTCGTATATTTATGAGTTCTTTCTCTGACAATGACAAGATCCTGGAAGCACTGTAGAGGTCTTGGTTTGCCTGAGACCTCCCCACTCCCACCATAGTGGTGCTCTGGAAACTAGCTCTACAAACCAGATTATTATTCTCCAAATGGAAGTGCTGTTGTCACACATGTCCAGAAAAAGTTATTTGCTAGACTTCCCTATTGCTGTAAATAAAGAACATTAGCATTTGAAGAAATCTGAAAGTAAACATGCATTTGGATCGTCACAGGACTTCTCAAACATAGTGTTCCCGTCCACAGTGCACACTTCTATTTTACTTCAATTTCCCATTTTGATCAAGGTTTTGGCTTAGCATAGAGATATACAGAATTCCTTTCCTTCTATCCACAGTAAAGCAAAATGCTTCACAGACCTATGTCCAGCTGACTTTCTCTTTTTAGAGAACCAGGACATGCTGAGCTGTAAGGACACCAGGCAGGGGACAGTATAGCAAGGGGAAAGAGGATATCAGATACAGCTGGCCCAGCCTCGACTTTCACATGTCACACAATATCAGCACGGTTGGGAAAGAATGAGGGCAGGGGTTCTAGGAGCCTTCTGGTTTTGTTTGCTTTTATTATTATTAAATTTTGTGAATATTGTACAATATATTTTGATCATATTTAGGTCCCCTCCCCTATCTGCACCCTTTACCCCAGCCCAATTTCACATGCTGCATTTCCAAATGTCTATTAGTGTGGATCCATGAACTGGAGCCTGGTTAACTTACAAGAGTTGCACCCTAAAAAGACACTGATCCCCCCCAGCAACCATCAGTTTCCAATAGTTCCCCAGGAACAGTTGGGGTTTCTTACTGACTTCCCACATCTAAGCTGGCATTTTGTCTGGCTTGAACTTATGTGGGACTTGTTTTTTTGCTGTGAGTTCTTATGAGTTATTGACCAGCTATCCAGCTATCCAGAAAACTGTTTCCTCGTGGTCGTCCACTAACTCTGGCCCTTACAATCTTTCTGCTACGTCTTCTGCAATGATTCCTGAGGTTCTGAAGGCAGAAGTTTGATAAAGCCATCCAATTCAGTGTCACTCTGCAAGCTCTTATTGTCTATACATTGGCTAGTCGTGGTTTTCTGTATTAATCACCGTCTGCTGCATAAGGAAGATTCTTTGGTGAGAGTTGAGAGATTAATTAATCTACAGGTATAACAATAAGTCACCAGGAGTCATTTTAGAGCTGTATCTATTTAGAATAATATTAGTTTGCTACATTTACAAAACGGAATATTACTCAGTTGTCAAAACCCCAAATTATGAAATTCACAGTAAATGGATGGAACTGGAAACAATCATCGTGGGTGAGCTTCCCCAGACCCTGTACATATGTTTCAACTGGAAAATCCAGAGAGGCCAGAAAACAAACAGCCATGGTGGAAGGCTTCATAGGAGGGAAGATAGAATTCATGATATAAAGAGGGAAAAGAGATAATAATAGAGTAAGAAGTGGTAATTTGGGTGGGTATCAAAGGGTAGGGCAGAGGAGCAAGTAATGAAAGGAATATGTAATGCTGAAGACTGTTTGGAAAGGCCACATGGAAACCTATCACTATAGAGGCTCCTTAAAATATATACATTTTAAAAGGAGATTAGACAAGATTCTTAATAACAAGGGGACATTGCCCCTACTAGAAACCATAGGCTAGCAAACTAAAAGCTCAATGCCAGCCATTGACTGTAAGTCCCACAGACCCTTAATAATACCTTAATACTACTGCTTATTGCCCCTGTGTTATTGGATGCCCATCAGAAATTGATTGTAAGAACCTATTTCTGAATACACTGTAAACATGAGGAATAGAAAAAAAAAATCAAGGAGAAATCAAGACTTCAAAGTTTCATCTATACTGGTTAGCTTCCATAGTGCTGGAAAATTCTATGTGTGTAGGTTACCAGAAGTAAAAAAAATATCATTAACTTTACCCAGCTATGAATCCCGCATGCCTCAACAACTGGCCTGGCAAGATAGTGTAATAGTGGCACAAGTATTATCACACAATTACAAAACAATCATTTTGTAATTGGACTTAGAGTCTGCCTCCCAGAATGGAGCCCACTCCTGGCATTGATATCAGGACTAGGGACATGTTCCTAGACAGCACATGCCATAGGGAATAGCTGGTGGGGAACTTTTAGGACATAGGTATCGCTTTCGCTGGTTTCACCCTAGCACAGGTGACCACCATTTCTCATATTTACGAATGCTTTTTTTAATGATTCTCATTCTTGTTTCCTTTGTCAATCCTCCACACAGCTACTATGATGAGCATTAAAACACTTATATCAAGTGATGTTGCTTTCCTGTTGAACCCCTTTCAATGGCTTTCCATTTCATTTATCATCTCATTACTCATGTATAAAAGATTGTGAATTTTCTTTTCCTTTTCTGGGGAGTCTTATTGAGTCTTATTGAGTTTCCCTGTAGCCTCCCTATAACTATAACTTGTTATGTTGACGAGGCTGGCCTCCACCTCACAAAGATCCACCCACCTCTGCCTCTTAAAAGCTGTGATTAATATTGTGCATCACTATGCCCAACCTTGGAGGTTTTGAATTCTCACAACCTCAACCTGTGCTTCATTTGCTTCCTTCCAATCCTATCTTACTTGAGCTTAGCATCATCAGCCTCCCTGGTCAGGCCGCCACCCCTATGTGGACATTCAAATATGTTTTTCTGTCATGTACTTTTTAGCTTATTTTATGCTATCTTGACTAATATATCAAAACATGAATTGATCTTTTCCACCAGTGTGCATCTCTTAGAACAGTGTCTTATGTTGTAAACTTGAACATATTTGTGGAACAAACCAATGGTATCTATAAAGTTATTGATCAAAAGAGATGGTGTTGTGTTACAAAGAATTGTAGCAATAGAAATCATAGACTGATTTAATACAACCATGATTTTCAAAGAATTCATTGACATTTTTATCTCATTTAAAGCTGAGGATGAAGCTGAATTTATGTTAGCAAAACTTAAAGAAAGTACATTCGCAAGGCTTTATTTCAAAGTTCCGGACTTCCGCCTAAACCCTTTGCTGATACTTCTAGCATTTATTTATGACACAAACATGTAAATATTGGAATTAAGGAATTTTCTGCATCAGTATGAATAAAGAATGTCTTAAAAGACTTAGGAATGAGGACTAGTTACTGAATTATAGCTATAGTGAGAAGGACCAAGGAACACCTCTGAATTAGAATTGGTGGTGCTTTCCAGCCACCAGACTTTGAATTCTAGTATTGCACCCTTCTGAAAACATCTTCTAAGACATTAAAATTCAAGTCTAGATTACTCATTAATTTACCAGACAATTTCTCTAGGTTGTGCATTGTTTTACATATAAAGAACCCAAATTATTTTTCCTTATATGCAAAAACATTTTGAATGTAGACTATATTGTCAGATATTGATAGTTTGATTTCTCTTCTATTTTTAAAGCTTATTGCTTACTTACCAATCATACCTTGTCTCTTGTTCTACATATCAAATTAAGGAAGCAAGATTTATAGAAGTTATAATAAAAAATCTCAAACTAGCCGGGCATGGTGGCATGCGCCTTTAATCCCAGCACTCAGGAGGCAGAGGCAGGCAGATCTTTGTGAGTTCAAGGCCAGCCTGATCTACAGAGTGAGTTCCAGGACAGCTAGGGCTACAGGGAGACCCCATCTCGAAAAGACCAAAAAAAATAAAAAATCCCAAACTAAAGACATTTACTTGTAACTTATAGCCTTAACTCTAAGAAGTTTTATGCTACAAGAATTATCACCAGCTACTAAATATTTAAATCAAATTAGTACATGGGCTTATTTTTTCAAAATGCTTTGCAGTTATGTCAATGACCTGATGATAAATGTTCAGGTAAAGTTTGCACGTTAAAGACTGGAGAAATCTATCAGTTCATAAACTGTGTGCCTACAAGCACAAGGACCTAAGTTAAAACTCCAGAGCCCATGTTAAAAAAGCAAAGCATGGTAGCTCACTCATGTAAACCCAGTGCTGAAGAGGAGACAGAGGCTCCCTAGACTAACTAGCCAGCCATTTAATCCTCTTTGGTGAGTTCCAGGCCAGTGAGAAACCCCGTATTTAAGAAAAATATAAAAGGTGATACTGAGGAATGACACCTGAGGTCATTTTCTGATTTCCATTTGCACATCCAAAAATGTATAGGTATACACATATTCACACATGGACAAACAAGATTATAAAACTTTATGTTTCACAAGGAAAAAATAAGTGGAAGCAATGTATATGTATCCACTGTGCTTTAATGCGTCCCATGCTAAATTGAGATTAATTATACTCAAAAGAATATCCTTAGAAAACATTCCATATGAAGATAAGGGCAAAACCCAAGATGAGAATGAAGGAGGAAGATGGAAGGAACCTGGATCCCTGAAAGACTGTATGGAGCACTGTAGCTTGCCTACTTGTTCTGGGTGGTGTTTACATCAGTCATGTGCTCTGATTTCTCTTCCTCTTGCACTCTTATTCTCTTCCTCCTCCTCCTTCTTTAGAAGTCACCTGGGCATGTGCTCACTTCCTGTTCTTTTATTCATGCTCCTGGCTTTTTTGACTTCCAACTCTTGAGTCTAACTACTTTTACATTTAACTATCTGGCTCTTTCAAAAGACTCTGATTGATTCAGTTTTTCAGATACTTGCAGTTCATTGCTTCTCTTAACAGGCGTATTTTCCCTGAGGGCTGTGTCTCAATCCAAATGAATGGAATTTTTTTATTGCCAGAAGCTAGAGCAGAAGCTTACAGGCCACTGAGAGTCTGCCCAGTATATTCTATCATGCTAGGCATTCCCTTGAACTTGAGAAGGAACTTCTTCCTTCCAGATTCTCAGGCTATAACAGATATATCAGAGTGCAGCTCCCTAAAGTCTGTTTTACTTTTTTTTTTTTTTTCAAACAATAATCTCTTTGCCACTGTTTCTCTAGATTACTTAAAGTGTGGAATTATTTCCAATTTTTAAACTGAAAAACAGGCTTAATTTCTCACTCCAAGCAGCTTAAGAGTAAATACATAGCAATTATTTTCTACTCTCTGTAATTGAATTTCTTTTGACTATGGGTACTGTATGACTTACTCAAGGTTTCAAACATTTTCATTCATTAGAAGCGGAAACCTTCTGAATACTGCTTAGATTGTCCAACTTAGTCCTTGTAAGAATCAAAGGGCAACAGGGACTTACTGCCTTTCTCCTTGCATATATCCCATTTATAGGCAAAAAGCCTTTATAATTTGGGGGGACGGGTTTGAATCCCCTAGCCAACATCTCCTAGGCAGAATAATTCATTGCTGATGTCAGAGCTTTCCTGTAGTAATATATTTTGCTTAATTACACAACTTATAAACACTTTACTATTGAATTTGGCTCTAGATAGAGAAATATCCTTTCACAGTTCCTATGCCTATCAATCAGTTAATATGTGCCTGTTTTATATAGGAAATTACCACTGTAACTGTTGGCTCTAGTTTTACAGTTTGG
>VZQC01010206.1:1685614-1789560 GCA_009823505.1 Rhizomys pruinosus
TAGTGAAGTAAGTACCCTATAATATACACTACAATATCTATATACTCCTAGACACATACAATTCATTTCTAATGAGAAGACATGACACACCAGTACTATAACAAGAACAAAGGAGAGACACGTTTCCCTAGGAACAGATAACTAAAATGCATTTAGATGGATTCACATTAGATGAGGGTAGAAGAATAAGCTCAAGGTGTAAGTGAACTTACAATTATGGTATATAATCACTTTAAATCATAGTCTCAAACATATATGTATCTCATTCAGATAAAACTAAACATCCACATGTTTCTATCATCTCAGGGCTATAGTTTCACAGAGGATGGAAGATTAAGGGGCTGAATATGGAACATGAGAGTTATGTTGACAAGAATGATTTTGACCTAATATGTTGTGTACAATATTAACTACTTAGTGCATGGATAGAAAAACCAAGAATGCTTGTACTCATGGATTATCACTTATAGCTAAAAAATGAAAAAAAAATAACTGAGAGAAAGATGCAGGACAGTTATGGCAGAATGCATGATCTGGGATGGGGTGGGGGTGGGGGGGAAGGGAAAGGGAAATATGCCTGATCTGAATTGGAAAATGATGTATGAAATGCACAAAGCATCAATAAAAATTAAATTAAAAAAAAAAGGAAAAGAAAAAATGGCCCATGATATGAATTTATCTATGGTCACTAACCCAATTTAACAGATGGATTAAACCAACAGATATCTAATTCTCCTTCCAGAATCATGGGCAAACTCAGCTTGTAGTTTCTCAAGGTACCATACAAATATTTTCCAGGAAAGCATCAAAGTACAATTTCATACTTTAGAGGTAGGTTTTTTTTTTTCTACAGTAAAAGAACTTGCTCACTTTCAGCTGTGGAGTAGTTAGGAGGGGGAAGGAGGTCAGGAAATATTTTCATATAAATTTAAAAATAAATTTATTTGGTAGAACTCAATTATCTTGTATAAACAAATTTACATAATACATTTGATTGCTTGATATTCATGCATAGTATTGTTTATATTCCAGAGGAACTATCTTATAGCTAGGTTTTTTATTTAATTGTTAGACATATTAAAATGTATAAAACATTCATCAACACACACAAAAACATAAATCAAGGGACAGGAGAAGCTCCTGACTGATTGCCACAGTTAGAAACACTGACACTAGCTCATCTGATGAGTGATCACACCCAGCAGCTGAACTAATAACCTGCACCTTTGTTTATGCAGAGAAAAGCTGAACCTAAACAGGAATAATGAGCAGAGGGAAATACTTATATTTCTCTGAAAAAAAAAAGGCTTAACATAGAGGACACATCCTTTTCAGAAATCAGTCTTATAAGGATAATCTATAATTATATAATAGGTAATTATATATTATATCATTAATTTATTAAAAAATATCAAATTAAAAAATATAAAATACACAAACTCAGCACTTAAGACTTGGAGATAATTTTACCTAGTCTATGATCATGCTCTTTAGTAATAGATGGAATAGCTTACTGTTGTATCTCTGAAAGGACTGTGAAAAGCCCTTACCTTTTCCCTCCATGCTATATTGGAAAATGGTGTTCAAATAACTTTTGGGTTTCAGGTATTCACTCAAAATTCACTACAAAAAAATCTCTGTGTGTTAAGACATTGAGTATCTGCAAACACAAATTCTTTATGATTTACCTTGAACTTTGAAGGCAAATGTTCAGATTTGGCCTTTCTTGTTATTTGCAGCATGTGAAGAATGGTATATCCATGAGATAGAAGCTTAGTTGTGGATAGCAACTTTTTAGAAAAACTTTGTAGTTTCCGAAATGAATACATACAAAATCACTTATCCTTTTGAAAATACAATCCTCCGGCTGGAGAGATGGCCTAGCGGTTAAGAGCGCCAACTGCTCTTGCAGAGGACCCAGATTCAATCCCCAGCACCCACATGGCAGCTGAGAATCATCTTTGACTCCAGTTCCAGGGGAATCTGACGCCCTCTTCTGACCTCCATGGCATTGCATGACACGGGTACACAGACCTACATGCAGACAGTACATTCATACACATACAAAATAAATAAAATTAAAAAAAAAAAAAAGAAAATACAGTCCTCAATGATTTGACATTAGACTGAATCCAAATTGGTCACAGTCAAAGAAACACCAATTCTCAGTCGAAGGAAGAATTTGGCAAAGAGAAGTATTCTATGGAGAGACTAGACACAGTGGCTCAGTGGAGGATCAGATCTCATACATACCTCAGTGGAGGATCAGATCAGGGAACAGATCTCACACACCAAAAATGCAAAGAATATCATTTAAGTTCAGGGATTATTTGAGGGTGTAAATTTAGAGCTACAGGTAGCTGATAAGAGTGGACACCAGACTTGGAGGACAAAGTGAGAAAGCAGTTACTGGGTCCTAGAGACTGCGACGGGATCTACCCCACTAGAACCAGGCTGCTGAAGCCTGTTCTGGGTGGAGCACAGCTCACCAGTTCCTTGCTCTGGTAGTCTCTGATCTCTTCTTGGGGCCTCCCAAAGGTCAATCAGAAACCAGATGGCAGGAAACGGGTGAAGGGACCTGCAGAAGGTGCCTCTTGGTGCCCATAGTAGTGCAGGTGCAATTTGAGTGGGTTCAGAGTAGCAACTGCCCTTTACACACAGGTTTCCTGAAATTTGGACTTGTGAGCTGTTTGTAAAAGAAACCTCACTGAATGCAAGCCTCTGGAGACAAGAGGCAGTGCTTCTGAGGTGGCTTTTGTGATAGCTTTTTGGATTATTTGTTAACCAGACAATTCCATCCTGAATACATTAGATATCTTTTTTCCATCATAGTCTATATTTACTTATTTTATATGTTAAAATAGTTACTAGATTTTAATTAGAAAGTGATCATAAAATAGTATGCACCATATTACTTCAGTATAATTTAGCAAGTGGTTATGAAGTTCTCCTTATATTCCAGATGTCATGTTAGATGTGTAGTGGAGAACACACCCAAGCTTTGTACTTGTCCTAGTTTGGGTTCTGTTGGTGTGATAAATGCCATGGCCATAAGCAATGGGGAGGAAAGGGTTTATTCCATTTTACAGATTACAGTCCTTCTTTGAGGGAAGTCAGGGCGGGAGCTCCAGCTGGGATCTGGAGGCAGGAACTGGAGCAGAGATTATGGAGGAGCCAGGCTTACTGGTTTGCTCCACTGGCTTCCTCAGTGGCTGGACCTGCTCATGTCAATTAACATTGAAGAAAATGTCCTCTGCAAATGCCCTCTTCTCAGATTATGTCCAGGTTTGTGTCGAGTTGACAAAAACTAACCATCCCATTTCATTTTTTTTATTCAACCTGCCAGATGTTCCTAAAGCATTTTCGTACTTACTAGATTGTGGTTGATCCTCCTCACAGTCACCTCTCCCTCATCTGTTTCCCCCCACCCCCCTCCAAACCCTACTACCCACAAGGCTCCCCTTGAATTCTGTATCAAACCTGTTGTTCTTTTACCCTCCCAACTCTTTGCCCTTCTCATGGGGCTACTTTGCAGTTAGACTCACAAGATCTGTAGGTGAGAGAGAACATGGCTTTTGTCTTTTGAGCCTGGGTTAACTCACGTAATACATTATTTTCCTGCAAATTACACAATTTCCTTTTTCTGTACTGCTGAATAAAATTTCATTGTGTGTGTGGACATTTCTATTCTCTGATCTCCTACTTCCCTTGCTCTCCTGGACAGAGCAGCAATGACCAGAGGAGCAATTAACTCTGTAGGAGGGCTCAGAATCCTTTTGCTATATCTCTAGGAGTGGTTTACCTGAGTCATATAAAAGTTCTATTTAGCCGGGCGTGGTGGCGCACGCCTTTAATCCCAGCACTCGGGAGGCAGAGATAGGTGGATCTCTGTGGGTTCAAGGCTGGCCTGGTCTACAGAGCGAGCTCCAGGACACCTGGTACTAAAAGGGAGACCCTGTCTCAAAAATACCAAAAAAAAGTGTAAAATAAAATAAAAAACAACAAAAAAAGGAAAATAAAAAGTTCTATTTTCAGCTTTTTGAGAAATGTCTACACTGAGTTCCACACTAGCTTCAATGGCTTACATGCCCACTAAGAGTGAGTAAGGGCTCCACTTTCCCCACACCCTCACAAACAAGTGCCATTTATTTCCATGATAATAACTATTCTGAATGGAGTGAGATGAAATCTTAACTAGTTTTAATGTGAATGTCCCTGATGACAAAGGATGTTAACACACACTAGAAGAATAAAAAAAAAAAACAACAAAAAAAAACTATTGGCCATTTGTAGTTCCTATTTTGATTAAACTGTTTTTCAATCTTTTGACTTA
The DNA here is from genome assembly GCA_009823505.1 of Rhizomys pruinosus. Lineage (NCBI taxonomy): Eukaryota > Metazoa > Chordata > Mammalia > Rodentia > Spalacidae > Rhizomys > Rhizomys pruinosus. The sequence continues at coordinate 1,689,948 of VZQC01010206.1, forward strand.
AACCGAGTTTTTAGTCTTTGTACATTCTAGATAGCAATCCTTATCAGATTAACAGGCAAAGATTTTCTCCCATTGTGTAGACTCTCTTCTCACTTAGTTAACTGTTTCCATTGATGTAAAGAAGCTTTCAGAAGATTTTTAGCTGTACTTGGAATGAACCCAGGGTCTTGCACATGGCTAGGGAAGAGTTCTAAGGTGAGCCACATCCCAGCCTTGAAATAAGAAGCTTTGAAATTCCATAAGGTCCCATTTGTCAATACTGATCTTATTTCCCTGCATGTTGGAGCTTTGTTTAGAAAGTCCTTATTTTGCATAAATTTACCTACTTTTCCTTCCAGTGGTTTCAGAGATTCAGGTCTTATATTAGATCCTCTGATCAACTCGGAGTTGAGTTTTGTGCCAGCTGAAAAGTAAGGATGTAGTTTCACACTCCTACATGCAGCTATGTCATTTTACTAGTGTCATTTGTTAAAGAAACTATTTTTTTCTCCAACGAATATTTGGCAAAAGTTATGTAGGTGTAGCTGTGTGGGCTTTAGTCTGAGTCTTCTGTCGCTTTATTGACGTGTCTGTTTTTGTGCCAGGACCACGCTGTTTTTTATCACTCTGCTTTTTAGTAGAACTTGAAATGAACATAGTGATACTTCTAGCATTATCCCCTTCCCCCAGAGCTTATTTGGCTATCTGAGGTCTGTGGTGCTCCGAAATGAATCTGAAGATTGTTTCCTCTATAGTATGAAGAGTGGTGTCTGTATTTTGAATCTATACATTGAATACAATAGATTCTAATGAACTCTATGAATTCACTGAATTCTGTTGACTCTGTGGATTTCTTTTAGTAACATAAACAAAAACACATGGGCATATTTGAAATTCTTGAACAACACACTTCTTCACTTTTTCTTTTCCCTCGCCCATTGTTCAGTGTATTATAACCCTGCTGAGTAGACCTCTCCTGTACTACATCAGCCAATTAGGGTCATGGGCAGAGCAGTGTCTTTCATTGACCTAAATTTCTTCCCCTGGTTCCAAGCCCACTATTCTATCTCCAGTGTGGGTGTTGGCAGGGGAAAGGGGTCAAGTGTGATTGGGACTGATATCAGCACCCTGGATTTATGAAGGGAACATCATCCCAACTGAAAATATGAGTTCACATATTAGAAAAGCACCACTTACTTTGATGACAGTTTTTTCTAGGGTGTCATATGTTTGTAGACAACTTCTTACTTAACACTGGTAGGAATCTTGTGATGCTTATTGGCCACATTTCATTAGGTTCAGTCTTACAAAGAAGGAAACTGAGATATGTAAAGTTCAGTGGCACATCCAACAAAGCGAGTGAACATGTGGTTGGACTGACTCCAGTAATCTAACTCTACCTAGTCTTGGTTGCTTTAGTTAGACAGAAAATACAGTCCAGGTACTTTTTTATTTTATATTATCTCTTTGGCATTCAGATCCTCCTATTATTTCTGAATCAAACATATTTAATAATGATAATAATGAATTTAACAGCTTAACATGGGTTAAGTGGCTGAAAATGATTTTTATTAATGACTATTAACAGTATAAGATAATCAGAATCTATTACTTGCAAGTGATATATTTTTCCCTTACAACAAACTCATTTAGTAGTTGTTGGCAAAAACATGAAGCAAAATGTGCCATAGTAATCTTTCAAGTTATGAAAGTTATTAGTTCCTAGACATGAAAATATAAATACTTAAAAAGCTAGTAAATTATATTTTAGATTGTTTAGCTAATAAAAAGGGAATGGTTTATACGATGATTTATTAAAGAAGTGTTCTCATTGCACACCCAAAATACTGGAATATATCTTAAAACATAGTGTTTGGTATCAGTACTCCAAAAATCAAATGAGATAAAAAATCAAAGCTGAATGCTTAAATAGCAAATAAAAATTTATTATCATAAAAAATAAGGTTGAATTCTAGCTCTTCTGTATCTAGCACTTTTCACAGAGCTATTACATTTGAGTTTTTGTTTTAAATCTAGAGTTCCATAAAATCTCATTGAGACAGGCTCATATTTCTGGCCCATTCTAAAAGCAGAAACAGTTATGTCCATCAGCATAGGAAGAGATTGTAATGAGGAATTTATTTACAAAGAAAACCCTCCTTGTGCTCCTTGTTTGGTGGGTGAGTCCTCCTTCTGCTCCTGAATTTTAAGGACTTGTCACTTTAAAGATCAGTATAATTCAGCTAAAGAAATTGAGAAATATAAGCATGCTTTTTCTATCTCAAAGTATTAGAAATTTCTGCATTCAGGCACATATCAACATTCACATTTCTACTTAGCAGAAAATTATGCTCAAGTACTATAGATGCTTGTAGTTTTGCTTGCATCATTTTTGGTGGCATTTGCAACATTTTTAAAATTCTGCATCATATGCATGGATGTATTTGGCATAAACAATTTTCTTAGTTATGCTTCCCTGTAAAGATTCTGGCAAAGATAATGTCTCGAAAGGCCTTTGAAAGACTCATTTCAGGTTACAGATAGATAGGAGGAGAATCACTCATTTATCCTCTGGAGGGTCATTGTCTCTGGAATTTCTTTCATCCAACAAGATCCTGGTTTGTTCAAATTCTTCTTGCAAGGCAATATTGCAGCTTATCCTGGCAACTTTATCTTCCCTAGGCTATTACCAGAGTGAGGTAAACCTCATCTCTGACTATTATTTACTGAATTCTGAATCTGCAGGAGCTCAAGACTCGAACTTTTCCACCAGGACAGTCAAGTCTATTTAGTAATCATTTCATGCTGCAAAATTCACTCATTATGAGTATATAATTATTCTAGTTTGCTTTCAATCACTGTGACAAAACACTGTGACCAATACTTTCAATCACTGTGACAAAACACTATGACTAATACCAACTTGGGGAGAAAAGGGTTTACTTGGCTTACATCTCCCAGGCCATAGTTCATCACTGAGGGAGCCCAAGGTAAGAACTCATGGTAGGATCCTGGAGGCAGGGGTAGAAAGAAGCACAGGCCATGGAGGAGTGCTGCTTACTGGCTTGCTCCCCTGATCTGTGCTCAACTTGCTTTCTTGTACAATGCAGGACCCACAAGTGGCACTGCCCACAGCGGGCTGGGCCCTCCCACATCACTCAATAATCATGAAGACGCCCCACAGACATGGCCACAGACCAGTCCAATGGAGGCAGTTCCCCCATTGAGGCTCCCTCAACCTAGGTGTGCCAAGTTGATACTTAAGCCATCCAGCACAAATATAACAACTTTCATAAATGTAAAGTTATATGACTATCACTACAATTTCATTTTTTAGTATTTCCACCATCCCATAAGGATACTTGATTTTTAAATGAAATAGCACTTAAAGATTCCCATCTAAGAATACAGTGCACAATGTAGGTATGAAAGTTCTAGTGGAAAGTTATTTAATTTGTAGAGTTTTGTAGTGACAATAATATGCAGATAGCTTGGTTCTTACTGAGGTGACAGCCTTTGATGGTAGTATGTGGTTGCTCTGAGTTTATTTTTAAACTATGAAGATGGTTGGAATTTTCTTCTTCTTCTTCTTCTTCTTTTTTTTTTTTTTTTGGTCTTTCAACACAGGGTCTCCCTGTAAGCCTCAGCGGTCCTGGAACTCACTCTGTAGACCAGGTTGGCCTTGAACTCACAAAGATCCACCTGCCTCTGCCTCCCAAGTGCTAGGATTAAAGGCGTGCGCCACCACACACGCCCAGCTAGATGGTTGGAATTTTCTATGAATTATTTTTTATATTGTATCAGAATGTCTGAAGATTAATAAGATTTTTCCCACAAGAAAATTTATAACTTTATGAAACAACTATCCAAGCTGACTTTTGATCATGGTGAGAAATGAAGTGGGAAGATGGTGGGGAACGAATAGAGAAGAGTGCGCGTGTAGGGGTGGGCGGAAGTGGATGAGGAGTTCTGGCCACTGGAGAGTTATGGAACTTGGCATCCATCTATTTTGATCAATAGTCAAACTAGAATGGACAAGACCATCTGCTGAATGGAGACAACTGTTCCAATGGTGGTCCATTAATCATTACTATATCTAGAAATGCCTGGGAATTTCAAGCAACTTTTTCAAATTGGGCAATGAGTTCGTGAAGACCCAAATATAATAAAACACCCCATGGTTTCTGAATTTTCTTTATTTTTCCTCTTTTTTGCCTTCTGTACTGAAAAAAATTTTTTTTGGCCTTTTTGAGCAGGGGCGCCGCTATAAGCACCCAGCTTCCGGAAAACTCACTTAGGAAGCCTCTGCTTCTGCCAGGATAAAGGTGTGTGCCACCATGCCCAGCTACTTAAAAAAAATTTAATAATCTAAATATATATGTATATATATATATATAAATATATACATATATATATAATATTATACAATATAATATTATATATATAATATATATACATTTATATCGATATATTATATATAGAATTCGAATTAATTTTTTTTAAGTAGGCTGGGCATGGTGCACAATCCTTTAAATATTATATTATATATTATAATTTAAGTATTAGATATATATATATATAGATATATTAATATATATATATGAGAGGGAAGGAAATGGGTCTTACTATATAATCTTGGCTATCCTGGAACTCACCATGTAGACCAGGTTGGCCTTGAACTTCTGCTGATCCTCTTTCCTCTGCCTCTCAAGTGCTAGGATTACAGGCTTGCCTGTGCCACCACGCTGGACTCAGTTTGTGCATTTGCAAGTGAAATTTTATTTTTCCACATTAATTTTCCAGGATTGCTCTAACAAAGTGTCAACTGGTGTCCAGAACAATTGAAATGCATTCTTCCATAGCTATGGAGACAGAAATCCAAAATCAAGGTGTTTCCACTTGCTCTCTGAATAAAATGCTTTGTATTTGCGCTTCGTTTCTGGGACCAGCAGCCTGGACCTCAGTGTTATGGGCTAGTGCTGTGACACCCTATTTACTGGCTTTGTCATCAAATGGCATCCTTCAGGCACCTGGTCTATGACCTTTTCTAGCCTGACATTTATGAAGACCTTTTTCTCAAATGAAGTTACACTCAGTGAAGGGGATAGAAAGTCAACATACCTTGTAGGGGGATCAGAATTTACCCACAACATTAAGGTCTTTAGGAGTCATTAATTCCACAGATGTTCCTCTGTTAAACAGTCTAAAGATCTTCCTAAGAGTGATGAGTCCCCTAGATCTTATGTTCAGGATGAAACTGAGTTTTAAGAAGTCAGGGTTTGGAGAAGCAGTGTGGCCCCATGGTCAAACACTGCCCAGCCTAGTCAAGTCCAAGAGTAGATTTCCATCTTCAACACTGAAAAAAAAGAGCTAATGGTAAAACTGTTATATGATCTTTTCTTCTTTTTTCAATAAATGAATAACTTTTGAAGCCCAAATCATATATGTGCTTGTTTGTGTTCTTTTTTTTTGAGGGAAGGAAAGGGTTTATTTTATTTGCCTTAGGCGACAGTCAGTCTGTCATTGGGGGAAGCGAGGGCAGGAACTCAAGCAGAAACCGTGGAGGAGTGTTGCCTGCTAGGTCACTTACAGAACCATGATCAGCTAGCTTTCTTAAATACTACTCAGGACCACCTGCCTAGGGATGGTTCTGTCCACAGTGGGCTAGGCCCTCCTCCATCATTTTTCCCCCTCTTTTATTTGATTTTTTAAGGGATTCTACAATATAATAACACAGTTGTTTTCAGATAACATTGATGTTACTCAGTTTGCCATACAATTAGGTATGGAAATATTCTGAAATGCTGTCTTTTGACTTATTTTTTTCTCTTTCAATTATGTTTCATAAGATAGGAGCTTTTTTATGCCTTTGAAGTTTAATGCAGGTTTGAAAGTATAGTTTCTATGGAAACAAGCACCACAGATACCCTTAGACAAGCTAAGCATGTCCCATGCACATGGCTTTGTCATCCCGCTTGTCACAGTTTTCCTTGTTAGTCTTCTCTAGGCATTACTGACCTAGATTTGCCTAGCAGCCTAAAAGTAGTATGATTTTTAGAATGCCTTCTAAAGTGTACCTTTCTGTAATAGGATAGTAAATGAGCTCTTCCTGAGAGATGAAAATATACCCCACCTCCAAAAATGGGGTGCTGACTGACTTTAGCTGGACTAGTACAAGAACAAGCTTTGGCTACTCTTAGTTACCCACATGACCTTACCTTATAAGGTTCAGAAAGCACAAGAGAGGAAAGCATGTTTAAAAGAGGGTTCTCTAGGGAACAGCGTCCTAGGAGGATTGAAACACGCATCTTTGTTATCTCAAGCCAAGTACTGGGGCTCTGTGGAAGCCGTGTCATTTTCTGGGTGACTCCTGACCTCTGGAGCAGGGGAGCTATTTCAGTCATAATCTTCTGAAGGCAGGTGGTTGACTAAAAGGACTCATAATGACAGAGAAGAATGCTGCTCTTGGAAGTAACTCTGAGGTAAGTCTGAAGAGACTGGGTGGAGACCCCACACAAGAACTATAGGGAGTTTGTCTGGGTCCTATACAGGAAGACTGCTGGTGGGGGGCACTCACCAAAGTCTCAGCAGAAAATCTTCAAGTAGTTGGCTAGATATGCAGAGGGTAAAGGACAAATGGCAAGCAGCTACCTAGAGAAGTTAAGACATTCAGGTGGTGAGGAATCTCCAAAGTGGTAAGGAATTTCCAGAGTGTCTCCAGATAGTGTCTACAAAAGAAAGAGTCCCTTCAGACCGAAAAGTTATTGAACTTCTAGGGGGAGGGAATGATGGTTCCCCAAAACAGCCTCAAATTACTGTGAAGGGAATATAATAATTTTCTTGTCTGTAAATGTGTTTCACTATACTTTTCCTGTGTGGTGGGCATGCTTCTGTGAGGTCGTAATTAAATTGTTTTGATACAGAGTAAGCCTATAGAGGTCAGAATGCTGTATCATAGGTAGCATGCACATGTTTGCAGACGACCAACACTTACATACATGGGGACTCTGTATTTTAAATATCTTATCAATTAATAGAATTTGATTAACTGCAGTGTACCCAAAACTACCACCATAATGGAAATCTTCTTTCAGCTAGGTAGGGATGCCAATGTAAAAAGAAAGACTTAGGGCTATCATTTTAGCTCAGTGGTAGAACATTTAATATACACAAGTCCTGAGTCAATTCCTAACACACACACACACACACACACACACACACACACACACACACAAAACAAAACGATAAGCAGTAATAATTTGGATTTCTCTGGCTTGCTCTTTGTCAATGATCAGAAAGGAGGACTTATGGACCTCTGTAATCTATCCACTTGCAGCATTAGTCTCATCTAGGAATCAGAATTCAGGCAGCAGAGACTCAGGCAAAGAGAACTCGAGACCCAGAGTGCCCCATTTCAGAGTCAGGCTACATGCTTTGGGGCTACAAAGAGCCTCTGGATAAACCATGGAGACCTTCAGTTCCTGACCTACATCACCTCCCTTAGTAGAACATTTCTACTGAGATGGTATGACCTCATTGTAGCCTTTCATTTTCTTTATGACTTATTTCCTTTAAATAAATTCCTCTTTCCAACTTCTCTATTCTAGTAAGTGTCAGCACTGTTTTCCTTAGTGACCAAAGACTAAAATCATAGTCACTTTCTCGCTTCTCCTTCTAGTGTGCCTTTGCCATCCAGGTCCTGCTCATTATCTTTTTCCAAACAGCTCCCATTGCTGAACCTTCCTTTGTCATTCCATAAAATGTCACTTGTTGCCTGAATTTCTTCAATTTTCAAAACTGTTTTCCCCAATCTCCAAGTTCTTCTCTCTCTTGGTTCGCCTCACATATAGAAACTACTCTATCTAAAACAACTCTGCCAGGGCTGGAGAGATAGCCTAGCAGTTAAGAGTGCCGACTGCTCTTGCAGAGGACCCGGGTTCGATCCCCAGCACCTACATGGTGGCTGAGAACCGTCTGTAACTCCAATTCCAGAACTCCAGTTCCAGGGAAATCCGACACCCTCTTCTGACCTCTGCGGCATTGCACACGGGTGCACAAACCTACATGCAGACAGTACATTCATACACATAAAAAAAAAAAAAAAAAAAAAAAAACTCTGCCAAACTCTTTGTTGTTTAGGAACATTTTGTGGCTTACTACTACCCCAAGGTAAACATAAAACTCCAGGCAGTATTATAATACCATACATGTACAATGCTGACACAGTCTTTCTGACCCTCATTCATTATGTTCTTTACTCTTGCTCTGTAAAGAGCCTTTGTGTTCTCAGTGGTGATTTCACTTACTCATAGAAAATGCACACAACTGTGCTAAATGTCAGAGATAGAGCAACAATGATAAAAAAAAAAACCACTGTCCTTGAACACATACTTGCAGAAATGCTTGTAAAGAAAGAAGTTTGATGTTAAGAAAGGAAAACTACCATAAGACAGGAAAATCACATATAACTCAGGCTTGGAATTTCTTTTTTGTTTTTCTGGTACTGAGGATTAAACCTAGGGTCTCATGCACCCAGATAAGTCCTCTGCTACTGAGCTATAGCCAGAAGCTCTTTGGGCTTGGGTTTTCAAGGAATACTTCTCAAAGGAAATAACATTCCTATAGAGGCCGGACAGGGCAAAGCAGGAATTTTCCAACTGAAGAGCAGGCCAGCCAGAACCCAAGTAGAAAGAAAAGAATATGCAAAGATCCACAGGTGATATTGATCTGGTGTGGTTTGCGTAATTGAAAGAAAATTTGTCTTAAACCGGCGTGGTGGTGCTCGCCTTTAATCCTAGCACTTGGGAGGCAGAGGCAGGCAGATCCTTGTGAGTTCAAGGCCAGCCTGGTCTATAGAGTTGAGTTCCAGGACAGCTGGGGCTACAGAGAGACCCTGTCTCAAAAAGACAAAAAAAAAAAAAGAAAGAAAGAAATTTTGTCTCACTAGAATGGAGTATGTGCATGCCTAATAAAGGAGAAGACAGAACCTGTGAGTCAGGGTTAGAAATTTGGACTTTGGGGAGGGTGTGGGAAAGGATAACTAAAACTAAGCATGTATGAAAAATTCCTGTGGGAGCTTCCTTTTTTTTGCAAGTCTCTGTAAAAAGAAGGTTTTAGTTGCGGCACCAGCCTGTGTAGATAATGCTCCTCCCAGAAGCCTCAAGCTACTAAATGAAAATCTTAATACTAGGTGTAGGATGCCTTCGTAAGAACTGCTATTCAGAAATGCTCCAATCCCTCCCAAAAGGTCACAGGCTGTTGATAATGCCTTGGTTGCCCACCAGAACAAAATGGTATGACCCTGTGCTAAATATGCCACATACTTGAATTGCAGGGCATCAAGAAATCAATATAGAGCTAAGGTGGATGTGTTCTCACTACTGAGGAGCTTTCATAGTGCTGGAAGGTGGCGTGTGAGCTGTTGGGGAAGAAAGACACCAAAGGTCCTGCCCAGCTGTGGACCTCAAGAGCTACAAAAGTAATCTGCCTGACAAAATATATCCACTGGTGCAGTAGTGCCGTGGCTATCATGAGGTAACCAACTGACTTTTAATTGCATTTGAGGGCCACTCCAGAGGAAGTAACTTAAACCTAGTCAAGAACCTATGGCTGGGAAGTTAGAGACCTTAGGGGAGAACCAACCACTGTTGTTTTGCTAAGTGGGCCTGGTATCCAACTACCATCTAAATACTTATGTTTCTACTCTAGTTTAGTGCTGCTGTCAGCCTTCATCAAAGAAACTGCCTTTTGCAGTGAGAAGCAGTTAATGCAGGGATTCACAACTTGTCAAAGAGGAAAGAATAAGTGACTGTGGAGTGCTCAGCCATCAACAGAACATTTTTATAACCCCTCCAAGGCTTAGGATCTTCTTAGAAGAGGGAGCTAAAAATTAAGAGCCAGAAGCTGAGGCAGAGTGCTACAAAATGGTGTTTTCTGGCTATGTCATGGGTATCACACTGGTGAACTCTGTAGCTGCAGTTATCCGCATAAGACCTGTGTAAGTTTGGGTCTGTCACCATTTCAGCGCTCAGTCCTTTTTCAATGAACATTATTTATAATTATTACATCATAAGTCACATAAAGTTGTGATATATCTCAAATATATACTCATATTTAAACACAAGAGGATATTTTTTTAGTTTACAATTATATCCCAGTGTTTTGAATCATTGAATTACTTTATTTACATATTAACCAGAAGAATACATTTTCAAAAAGAGGAAACAGGTGGAGTTTCTTAAACTAGCCAGCCTGCCCAGGAAAGTTCCTCATTTGGTTTTCTAATTATACAGCACAGAAGGAAGGTTTGGGTTGAAGTTTTAATTTCCCACAGCTATACAGGATTCATTTTTCTACTTGCAATCCAGTATTTGACAGTTGTTAAATATTTTCTTTAACCAGGAATTTATTTTGAGTACAACACAATTGCACCTACTATCTCTGCGTGGATCTTTCAGAAACTGGCATGCACTCATAATATTTAAGTAGAACAATGAATGATTTCAAAATAGAAAACAAATTAAAAAAATGCACAAGTTGGAAGCACATAAGCTTTGACAGAAAGTGAAATAAAAGTAGTTATGTAAAGAGCTTCAGCATAATTGAAAAACTTTCATTTTTATTAGTTTTAAATAAATTTAGTTCTTCAGTAGGATCTTTTTGGAACACATATTTGGGATCCAAAAGTGTGTTGTAAGCCTATAATGAGTTTTAACTCTTTCTTTTGTGAACATAATACTTTATAATAAAAATGATATTGATTAATAACATGGGGCTATAGAGATGGCTCGGAGGTGAAGAGGAATGACTGCTTTTGCAAAGGAATGAGTTTCAAGTCCCAGTACCCACAATGGTAGCTAACAACTGTCTGTAACTCCAGTTCCAGAACATCTGCCGCCTTCTTTCTCATCTGTGAGAATTGCGTAACACAGGTGTACTTTACACACAAAATAAAAATAATAAATAAAATATATAAAAAGATTTATAGGCACATATTAGTACATACGTGTACTGTGAGTATGTGTGTCTACCTAGGTATGTATTTGTGGAGAATTTGTGATGAACTATATTAACTTGAAAGGTTCTGCTACCCAATTTCTTTCATGACTACAGTGATAAAAACATGCAGTTCAGAGTGGGTTTCTAGCTAGAAATGAAGGTAACTCACACTCTGGTGGCAAGAATGCACATATATTGATATGAACGAGCATAAATATGGTTTTATTAACTTCATTTATAAATGAACTGGAATGAACATTCAGCCATTCTTGAAGTGTTTATTGAAAGTTCACTATATGACAATCACTGAAGATCCAAACCACAAGGTATACTGGTCTTCTAAATGAGTAGTTACATTTAGTGTACTGCACACCACCTGTGGAAGTGACTTATAGCTGTATTGAAAATATTCTTATAGATCAATTAGTGCTATTCCCAAGAATTCTCGAAAGGCCTAATGATTTAGTTGTAATTTACTCTAATTCTTACATATTATTCTTATTTATGAAAATAGGAATTTATGTACTATACGTTGGCCTTTTATGAAATGGAGTATGTTTTAATATATTGTTTTAAAATTTTTCATTGCATTTTATAGGATGTCTTTTGATTCTAGGAGAAAAAGAATATTTGTAATCACCAATAAATATTGTAATATAAATGTAACACTCCATGTACCTGTTTATAAGGAAATATAAATATTAAAAGTATTAGAAGAAAACACTGCTATTCCAACTGTGTGAGTTTTGTTTAACTTCACATTTTCCCATTAACTCCTATAGGTCATAGGTGCTACAGTGTGGAAAAACTCCAAGGGCTAAGCAAATAAAGCTATAGAAGTATGATTACTTGCCTTCTTTCCTTTTATAATCCATGGCACTTGTCTATGTACCAATAATCCCCTGTAATAACAGGATGCCAACCATATATGTAGGTGTAATTAGAGAAGGCATAATGTAATATTCATATGTTAACAAAACTGGTTAAAGTTCTGATTTAAATATTGAATATTTAAAGAATATTTTGAATATATTAGGACTTCTCTTCCTTGTTAGCTTTGAAAATAGTTACTATGCAAATGCATTTATAAAATATTTACTTGATTAAGCTACAGTGCTATAGCATGTTGCTCGTGCATAACTGGGGCTGCCTGCCCATCACAGACAGCCCTTTTAACCACCAGCTACAGGTAAAAAAAAAATTTACTTGGTTAAAAAAGACCAATCCCAGTCTATATTGTTGTAGTTTCACCATTCACCCCAATCACAGCCCTTACATTCTATCGTGCCCCCTCTTCCGCAGATTGTTCCCTAGGCTTAGAAAAGGGGCACAGGTGGATGAGAAGCAAAACACTCTACTTTCTCTGGAGCTGATATCTTGGTCTCTAGTCAATTCTGTCTGTTTTCTTTCATGGGCTGCCAGCTTGTCCAGGCATAACCTTTCGATCCTACTAATGAAGCACATGCAATTAGATATATAGGTATTTAAACAGTATAATATATAGCCTTTCGATCCTACTAATGAAGCACACGCAATTAGATATATAGGTATTTAAACAGTACTAATTGTTATGGTAGGTTACTTTGGTATAGACACAGATGTTTGGATGGTATGTTAATTCATGAATTACATTTTCTTCTGTTAAGTATGGCAGGGTCTTCGTGTGGTTTATAACATCTCCTAACCATTAGAGGATGTAAGCTTGTGGCATCAGCCGTGGGTTATTCCTCCAAGGAGAGAGCTAATAGCCAATTAGATTTGGGATATACAGACATATGGCTGCCACTGCTGCACAGTATTTCCAGGCAGATGAGGTGTAGCTGGTGCTGACGGAGGAGTCTTGCTTGACTCAAGGAGACCTATATTTGCTTTATTGGTTTAGTGGTCTTTGGTAACACTCTCTGGCATTCCAGAGACCATCTGTATACTTGCAAGTGCGGTCTCCATACATCTTTCCCATGTTTATATCAGGTCTTCAACAGCAGAGCCTTATCGCCTCTCTTCCTGCAGATATCCCAGGACACTCATTTGATCAACTTGATTGAACATACAAGCCCCCCCCTGCTGGATGGTGGGACCCATGAGCTGTGTGAATTTGGGTACAACTGCTTGCAAATTGGTTTTACATGAAGGATGCTTGTACTAACAAATTATCACTTATTGTTAAAAAAAATGAAAACAAAACAAAACAAAAAAGCAGAGAAAGATGCAGAAAAGTTACGTCAGAATCCATGATCTGGGATGGGTAGGGGTGGGGTGGGGGGAAGGGAAGGGGATATATGCCTGAACTGAATTGGAAAATGATGTATGAAATACACAAAGCATCAATAAAAAAAAAGAGAGAATACATCTATCATCTATCACATATTTAAATTAAAAAAAAAAAGACCAATCCCCCTGGTTTTAATACAGTAGATTTATTTTTTTCATTTGTCTATCCATTAAAACATTTGTTAACCTCACACTTTAAGTCTAGTCATGGGGTATGAAATGGTAAATAAGACAAAACCCCGATCCTCAAGGCCCTTTTAACACAAGGCTGTAGTGTTCAGACGTTACAGCCAAGAGGAATTTCCTGTTGTGTTCCAAGCACTGACCTCCGGGTGACAGTTCGAAGATTTAGAAAGCAGTCTAGGAAAATGTATTTGAAATAAGTCATCCCAGGCAATTCTAAAGCACATTCTCAGGTCTCATTTTGACAGCCAAGTTTTCACGTGCTTTTCAAATGATCATTTTCTCCTTAAAACCAGCCAGTGGCCTCCGCCTGAGTTTAGAAAACTCCCAAGCTGCTTGACACAGCTCCTGCCTTCTTCCTGCTCCTCATTCTAGACTGAAGCCATCCTGGCTCCTCATACCTGCTTATCTCACACCATCAAACACGGGCCCTTCACTCTGGTAGTTCTCCGTGCATGGAATCTTCCTTGGTATCTCACACCTTGTACTTCAGGTTGTAACTCGGAACCTATGTCCTCAGTAGGCTTTTCCAGCCCCCTTTCTCTGCTATTCTCTATCAAGTGATTTACACAGTTGCTTGTGGAAAAAAGAAATCCAGGGCCAGGATGGGACATCTGGAGGTGTAGGAATCACCCTGGATGTGGATACCTTCAATTAACAGCCCAATAATCGTGTGTGTGCATGTGTGTGTGTGTGTGTGTGTGTGTGTGTTAGTGGTAAAAGTAGCGTATGGGGGGGTAAGGGCACTTAATATGAAATTTGCTTTAAATTGTTCTAGTGTAAAATACATTGTAGCCATTATACTAAGCAGATTTTGAGAATTTACTCATCTTGCATAACTAAAGCTCCATAGCCCTTTGTTTCCGGGCTGATTCAGTTGTCAACTTGAACACAGGGGAGCAAGCCAGTAAACAGCACTCCTCCATGATCTGTTCTTCAGTTGCTGCTTCCAGGTTCCTGCGCCGACTTTCTGCCCTGGCTTCCCTCAAGGATGAACTGTGACTGGGAATGCAAGTTAAAGTGTAAGCCATAAACCCTTTACTACCTGAGTTTTGGTCAGTGTTTTGGTCATAGCAACAGAAAATAACTAGGACACTACTGAATAACTCAGTAATTTCTCCTTGTCCTCCTGTCCCATGGAAGCATCATTTTATTCCCTGCTTCTGTGAGCTTTCTAGTTTATGTAACTGTTAATGCACTGATATAGTCTCTTCTGTGACTGGCTTATTTCACTTGGCCCACTGTCCTCTGGGATCATCAAGGTAGTTTCATATGGTAAAATTTGCTTACCTTTTAAGATTAAATAATAACCACATTGTTTCCATATTTTGGCAATTTTGGATGATGGTCTAATGATCTGAGAACCTGATTTCATTTCTTTTGGATAAATGCCTGCAAGATTGCTGTGTCATATGCTAGATTTATTATTTATTTACTGAGGAACTTGTCTGGTGTTTTCCATAGGACGCTATCATTTTATCTACTCCTCAAGATTGCACAAGGATTCTGAATAAAAATAGACACCCAGTCTAATGTAACAGACTAGGAGAGCTGGAAATTATAGTCGTAGCTAGAGCTACTGATTTTTCGTATTTTCGAGACAGGGTCTCCCTGCAGCCCCAGCTAGCGTGGAACTCACTATGAGGCTGGCCTCAATCCCATAGAGATCTGCCTGCTTCTGCCTCCTGAGTGCTGGGATTAAAAGCTTGCACCACCGTGCCCATCTGAGCTACTGATTCTTAATAAAGGTGCTAAAAGGAAGGGACGAAGAATGGCAGGCTCTTCAGCAAATGTTTCTGGAATGATATATGTAGCAAATGAGATTGGAGCCCCTTATTTCAATCTTCATAGTCAATTCAAAGTAAAATTAAAAAGACCTCACCATAAGACTTCAAACTTTGACACTACTAGGAAAAAGACAATATTTGTCTTTCTGAGTCTGGCTTCTTTCAGGAAAGGCAAAAGGCAAGGGCTTTCTAAATAGGGTTCCAATAGCTCAGGAAAGATGAGCAAGAGTGAAATGGGATTGTGGGAAATTAAATCTGCACACCAAAAGAAACAACTAGCCAGAGTGAAGAGACAGCCTGGAGCATGGGAGGAAAGCCCTGCTGCCTATCCACCCAAAAGGAGAGTGCTGTCATTGTAGAGTGCATTTAAAAACCCACACAGGGGCTGGAGAGATGGCCTAGCGGTTAAGAGCACCGACCGCTCTTACAGAGGACCCGGGTTCGATCCCCAGCACCCACATGGCGGCCGAGAGCCGTCTGAAACTCCAATTCCAGGAGAACTCCAGCTCCAGGGGAATCCGAGACCCTCTTCTGACCTCCGCGGCATTGCATGACATGGGTGCACAGACCTGCATGCAGACAGTACATTGATACACACAGAGAAATAAATAAAAAAATTAAAAAAAAAAAAAAACCCACACAAATTATGCACCAAAAGAACAAATCAGTCAATAAACTGAAACTGAATTCAACAGAAGTTCTCAGAAGTACAAAATAGCCAATAAATACATGAAACTATTCAGCATTATTTCATAGTTATATAAACAAAGCACATTATATAAATCTGTGAAAATATAACAAAACCCATTATTCTGTATAATTTATGTGTCATATACCAATAGCTCCCGAGGTAGGGCTTGGACTTCCTCCCCACCCACCTCCCCACTCCATGCTGAGATTTTTTTTTCTGGCTTAAGCTCGAACAGGGCCTTGGGCATGCTGTCACAGTCGCCATGAGCTTATATGTGCAGCTGAAACTTCTATCTGGAAAGCTCTTTTTCCTAGTAGTCACACACCACCTCTGGGGTTTACAATCTTTCCACCTCCTTTTCTGAGAAGATCCACATGACAGCTGCAGGGAAAGGAAAAGTGAGTTTTTATTTAAAGTTGTGGTCCCTACTAGATTGACCACAATCTAGGGCTGGGTCCACACTCAAGAGTATCTGAACAGCATAAATTGGACTCCATGGGTAAAAAAACACAAGAAGTAGAGAAGTAGGAAGGTGAGGGTGGATCTGAGGAGTTTGGGGAGAAAGGAATATGTTCAAATTCACTTTGAAACTCTCAACGAATTAATGAAAAACAATCAAATAATGAAAGAAAAAATTCTGTGAGATCCTAATTTCCTCAAATTCTTTCTAATCCTTATCGTTTTGTAGGATAACACTGAACAGATGTCCAGAGTTCTCTCACTGTGGTTTGCTTTTAACTTCCCTGCTGATTAATGACACTGAACATCTTTTCCGTAGACCATTCAGACACTTGTGTGCTTTCTTTGGAGAAATGTTTACCCAAATCCTTTTTCCAATTTTTAAATTTGATTATAGCTATATTTTTCAGTAGGCTTTTGAAGCACTACATTTCCTTCTGGTCTTTCACATGACCTAAACACTTCTTATCTTTCCTCTCTTTCCCATTGCATAGCCCTCTCTGCTCCCTTCCAATTTAAAGTATCCCACTTTCCCCCCTTTTCCCCCTGATAACACACATCTCCTACTGTCCCCCTTTTGAGGTTCTTCTTCCCCTTTACCCTGAGGGTTGCTTTCCATTTTCCTGGCTTCTGATGTTACATTAGGATATATACACATTAGGAGTTGTAGCTAAGATCTATAAATGAGAGAGAATATATATCCCTTGTTTTCTGAGCCTGTTATTTTGAGCTCTTCATACTAACTTTCTAATGTTTGCCCCAGTTTGCAATCTCACCAGCAGTAAATGAAGGTTCCCCTTTTCCTACCTCCTTGTCAGAATTTGTTGTCAATTATTCTATTGATATCAGTCATTCTGACTGGTGTAAGATGAAGACTCTGGATAGTCCAAGTAATCCTGAGCACAAAGAGCTATTCTAGGGAGATTATCAGACCAGATCTCAAACTATATTACAGAGCTATAGTCATAAAAGCAATATGGTATTAGTACAAAAACAGACATGTAGATCAATGAAGCAAAACAAAAGACCCAAACCTGAGTTCATGAAACTCCAACCACCTGATATTCAACAAAGATGTCAGGAACACACACAGGAGGGAAAGACACCATTCTCCACAACAAATGTTGCTGGCAAAACTGGATCTCCAAGTATTGAAGAATGAAATTAGATATTTTTCACCCAGAATAAAAGTCAACTCCAAATGGATCAAATACCTCAATGTGAAACCTGAAATGTTGAAACTGTTAGAAGAAAACATAGGCAGTACCTTATCGGATATAGGTACACGAAAGGAACTTTCTAAATCAGACTTCAGTCACTGAATTAAGGTCAACAATTGACAAATGGGAACTCATTATATTAAAAAGCTTTATATAACAAAGAAAATAACCAATTAAGCAAAGAGAAAGCCCACAGAGTTGAAGAAAATCTTTATTATCTATATATCTGATAGAAGATTGATATTCAGAATATGCAAAGAAATAAAGAAACAAAGAATCAAGAAATCAAACGACCCAATTAAAAATGGGCTATTGCACTGTTCCAGGGCTTATGTCCTCTCTGCCAGCTGATCAGAATTGGCCCAACGTGGGCCTGGGTCCATTCCCAGTGCCACTTCCTAAATGCTCCAGACAAGCAGTGTGAATTATAGGGATCTTGCCCACCAGGTCACTCTCCCTTTGCTTTGGGACCAGCCCTGTTCACACTGCTTCATAGTTACATCTTCACTGCTTGTTAGAATCTGCTTATTGATCCCCATCATCCTGTCTTGTACCTAGCCAGCCTGGAACCATTTGGTCCCTGCAAATAAAAATTCAAATGTGAGAACCTGAAGCACAAAACAACTAACTATTCATACCTTATCAGAAAGTGACTAAGTTAATTGGAAATATAAATTGTTGCCCACATTTGTCTTACTTAAAATTTGCATAACAATAACATTGGGATTAATGTATACAAATGTTCTCTATAATTTTTGTGTTATACATTATCATCTTGTAACATTCTCTTTTACCTGTAGGATAATTTAACTTAAGGAATTAAGTTTCCTTCCCAAATTAACAATATACAGTCATCCAAAACAGCTTGGGAAATTTTAATGAAAATTTACACCTTGATTCCTGCCTATAGGTATTGTACTACAACTGCCTTTCTGAGACTCAAGGGTCAAAAAAATAAAAACCTAAAATAAAAAGGGGGGATACAGATATATATATATTAAACCCTTTTGTCAAATTTTTCAATTTAAATCTTAAAACTAACTATGGGAAAATATTTGTATGTTCCCACAGGTCAAAACATCACCAATTTAAAGGCTGAGAAAGAAAAGATACAGCTTTGCATTGTGCAGGATACCAAGAAAAACCAGCAGAGAAGTTGGCCCATCTAAATATTAAAAGGAAGAAAAGCCTCAGACTATTACAGGCATCAAACATCTCTGTGGATCCTATTTGTAACAACTGTTTATAATGAGTCCTAATGAACCTTACCTTCCAGGTGCCACAAAGTTTTAATATGAGAGACTTTCTTACCTCCTTTTCATAAAACAAAGAAAAACATGATGGTAATGAAGTCATTACCTAACTGTAAATTAGAGCTGACTGTTATAGAGGTAATCTCTTATAAAACTGGTAAAACTGCTTTCTTTAATTGACTAATAGACATAGGAACTGTGAAAAGGACTATTCTCGATTCAGAGCCAAATATAATACTAAAGTCTTTTTAAGATGTGCAATTAAGCAAAATATATTAATACAGGAGACCTCTGATATCAGCAATGGATTATTCTGCCAAGGAGATGTTGGCCAGGGAATCCAAGCCCCCCCAAAAGGTAAAGGCTTATTGCCTGTAAACTAGGATACCTTCGAGAAGAGAGGGAGTAAGGCCCTGCTGTCAAAGACCTGATGTAAGCATGGGAAAAATGTATTGAGACCACACTTGCAAGTGTACAGTTGGTCTCTGGAATGCCAGAGAGTGTTACCAAAGGCCACTAAACCAATAAAGCAAATATTGGTCTCCTTGAGTCAAGCAAGACTCCTCTGTCAGCATCAGCTACACCTCACCTGCCTGGAAATACTGTGCAGCAGTGGCAGCCATATGTCTGTATATCCCAAATCTAATTGGCTATTAGCTCTCTCCTTGGATGAATAACCCACGGCTGATGCCACAAGCTTACATCCTCTAGTGGTTAGGAGATGTTATAAGCCACAGTAAGACCTTGTCATCCTTTACAGAAAAACTATAATTCATGGATTAGCATACCATCCAAACATCTGTGTCTATACCAAAGTAACCTACCATAATAATTAGTACTGTTTAAATGCATGTATATCTAATTGCTTGTGCTTCGTTAGTAGGATTGAAAGGTTATTCCTGGACAAACTGTCAACCCATGAAAGGAAAACGGACTGAACTGATCAGAGTCCAATACGACATCTCCAGAGAATGTAGACTGTTTTGCTTCTTACCCACCTGTGCCCCTTTTCTAAGCCTAGGGAACAATCTGCAGAATAGGGGGTGTGGTAGAATGTAAAGGCTGTGATTGGGGTGAATCGTGAAACTACAGCAATATAGACTGGACACTTATTTGATCAACATGATTGTACATACAAGCACTTTCAGCTGGATGATGGAAGCCTTGGGCTGTGTGGGTTTGGGCATAGCTGCTTGAAAATTAGTTTTACATGAAGGATGCTTGTACTCATAACTTATTACTTATTGTTAAAAAATGAAATAAAAAAAGAAGAGAAAAAAAGAATATATCAAAAGAAAAGCCAAACAGTGAAAAAGTAAAAAAATAAATAAAATAATAGCTCCTAAAAAAAAAAGAAAGTGATTAATCTATTTCAACAATAAAAAGAGAACCAAACTTCAACTCAACAAAGGCAGGCTAGAATTTTATATCAGACACAGAACCAACAAAAGAAATCCATATGACCAGATCACAATGCAAAAACACAAATATGAAAAACCAACATAATATATCCCCATAAAAACTCACCAGTCCTATAGAAATGTTCTACATTGAGAACTGCCCAAAGGAACCCTAGGATATCAAATCTAAGAGCACAACCATAAACATGGTCAAAAAATTCAATGATTTAAAAAAAAAAAAAAAAACAACTCAAAGAACTAAAAGAGGATAGGAATAAACCCCTCGCTGAAGCCCAAGAAAATACAAATATACAGATGAATGAAATGATAAAACCAATTCAGAATTTGAAAAGCAAACTCACAAATGTGTTAGAAATGTAAAAGAAAACTCAGGATAAAATGAAGTTAGAATTGAAAAACTCAATAAACCAATTTAAAAAGACAGGAAAAAGCTTCACCAGCAACTGAATCAAATGGAAAACAGAATATCAAGATGGAACAACAAAGTTGAAGAATTGGCTCCCCAAGCAAAGAATGTGATTTTTTTAAACAGAAATGGAATATTCAGGAATTATGAGACATCATGAAAAATACCAAATCTATACATCGCAGGCATAGAGAAAATAGCATTGACCAGGTCCTTAACAGAGTTATAGAAGAACACATCCCTAAATTAATGCAAGACATACTCATATAGATACCAAAAGTATACACACAGAGAACACCAAATAGGCAGGACCAGAAGAGTAAATGTACAGAATAAAGAGAGAGAGTGGTGAAAGCTACAAGAGAAAAATAACTTACATACAAAGGAAAACCTATCAGAATCACAGTTGACTTTCAATGCAAACTATGAAAACCAGAAGAGCCTGGGGTAAAGTAATCCAAGTCCTAAATGATAATAGATGCCAACCCTGAATACTATAATTAGCAAACTATCATAGTTGAAGGGGAAAGAAAAATCTTCCATGCTACAAATAGGCTGAAAGAATTCATTGGGGCTGGAGAGATGACCTAGCGGTTAAGAGCGCTGACTGCTCTTGCAGAGGACCCGGGTTTGATCCCCAGCCCCCACATGGTGGCAGAAAACCGTCTTTGACTCCAGTTCCAGGGGAATCCGACGCCCCCTTCTGACCTCTGCAGCATTGCATGACATGGGTGCACTAACATACATGCAGACAGTACATTCATACACATAAAAAATAAAGTTAAAAATTTAAAAGAAAGAATTCATATCCAGCAAAACAGTCCCCACGTATCTTGGTTGAAACTTACAGCACGCTAAGGGCTAAGACAATTATGGTACTAGAAAATATAATGACCTTTCATAAGTAGCTCTACTTTAAACAGGAAAAATAAAACAAAGATAACCTTAAGAAAAAGTGATCAGAGTTGCTTGTTAGATTGTTAGTTCAGATGCTTTCCACCAATCTTGTCTTCCACTCTTTAGTGGCTATAGTTACAGCTGTATTAGGTTAGTAGGTGTTTTGACAGTATTAGTAACTAGTAGTTTATCAGTGGGGCAAGGGATGGAAGTTATGGCCTCCTGATCTTCATCTATTTCAGTCAACTAATCAATAACTATTAATTATTCATTCATAAATATACTGATAACATGCTAATGTCTTTGCTCATCATATTTATTTCCTAACCATAGCTGACAGTCAATATAAAAGTAAGGAGATGTACAAACTAAGAGAAAATCAAAGTGAGGTAAGGTCTATATTGAATGAAATGCATTATGTCTATTGCTCTGTTAATATTCTTCAAATGTCCATATACATTTCTTCTCCTAGCTGCTGGGAATCCAGAAACCCAACTCTGCTAAAGCTCATTTTCTTCACAATAGATCTCATTGGTAGGATTTTAAGAGTCCTCAGCAGGCACTTTCTCTTGTGACACTATCTGGTCACAATGTGTCCTTTGTTTTAATAAACTCTGGGAATCAAGACCATTCCCAACCCAGGCTCTTTTTCCTGCCACTCTGTCAGGAGTAACTCATATCTTGCTTTTAGGCATTTGTAATTATCAGCTTGCATTCCATAATTCTAGGGATGTAGTTCAAGATCATGGAGTCTTACTAAATTATCTCCAGCAGGTAGGAAAATGGATGGTGAATCTCCCCACACCCTTTCTTCATTAGTCTATTTATTTGAAGGGGCAAATTCATAGGTTGCCATCAACTCTCTGTGAAACAGTAATTTCTAATCATATATATATATATNATCTGGTGTGTGTGTGCGTGTGTTGGTATACCTGTTTGTGTGTGAATGAGGTGCATGTGGAGGCCAGAGGAAAAACTCAAGTGTCATTCCTAATGTTCCGTCTACCTGTTTGTGTGTGGAGACAAGGATTCTTACCTAACCTGGAACTTGCCGAGTAGACTGGGCCAGTGTCCAGAGATCCACTTGCCTGCTTCTCCAGAGCTAGGTTTAAAAACAGCACCACTTGGGGCCGGGGGGGGGGCAGGGAGATGGCCTAGCAGTTAGAGACCCAACTGCTATTACGGAGGACCCGAGTGTGGTTGCATCTCCAGCTACCCACATGGCGGCTGAGAACAGTCTGTAACTCCTTGTTCCATGGGATCCGGTGTCCTTCTGACTTCCGCCAGCTTTGCACGACACGGGTGCACAGGGACCTATATGTAGACAGTACATTCAATACCATACAAAAAAAATAAAAAAAACGGCCCACTAAACCAGTTTCTTTTATTTTCATGTGGTTCTGGGGATCAAAGCCAAGTTCTTAACACTTACAAGGTGTGGTATTTACTGACTGAGCTATATCCCACAGCTCTGAGCCAGTCTTTCTGAAACATTTTGTATATTTTAGTTTTTTGGTTGCTATAGCTTAGCCTTTAATGGTTGTGTTTGACGTCCAGCCCAACATTGTGTATATCTTAAATGTACATTCGAAACTTCTAGAACAAACTTAATAATCTTTCCTTTTATTGATTTAAGAGATGCTTTTTTTTTGGTTTACTTCAAAGAAAAACATCGTATGCACCCATTTGTTAATAATAATACTTCTCTCCAGCTTGTCTTTAAGTTTTCTTTATGAAAAAAAAAAAACATTTTTTCAAGTTTACCAACTGAATTTTTTTTTTTTGATTTTTTTCTTTTAAAGCCATTTCTACACCAAGATCATGGAAAGTCTTGATGTGGGTCAGAATGACATTTGGAGAAAGCAATTATGCATTCTTATTGTCAGACCACCCTGATTTTCCAAATCACCAAAATAGCATATGTCACACAGTCTTGGGAAAGTTTCAAAAGATTTTTCAAAGTATGAAAAAATGTTCCTGGGTTTTTTTCACTCATAAAACACTCTGTAAACTATGATTTCAGGAATCTTAGATTCTGGGCCACTAAATCCCTAAGCATAGATTTGACTTCAAGAAAACAATTGCTTAGGAACGAAAGAGGCAGCCTTCTTGATTTGTTTCTTTTTTTTTTTGGCCCTCTCTTTGCTACTTGTCCACTTCGACCTTCTACTGCTAACCTTTCCTGCGACGTTCCCTTGCAAACCCCTACATTTTGTTTCGATCCCAAGCCATCCTATGCCTCCCTATGGTGTTCTTCATCGTGGTTCAGCTGAAGAGGATTTTTACCACACAAAGATCTTGGCCTGAAGTTGTCGGAGTCCTAAAGTACATCACGTGGTCATCCCCACAATTCACATACACCCCTCCTCTCCCTTATCTTTCAATGACAGATCTCTCACTTCTGATTCGGGGTTTTCTTTGACTTCTCTCGTGTTAAAGGCTCCCTATCTTGCTGCTCCCTGCCCTTGTTGAGACTTTAGCATCCTTGAACACATAGAGCCGGCTCCCTCTCTACGTCACTTAGTGACTAGTCATCTTAAGTTCTCCACTCACAAATCTAGTTTTAGCTCCAAGTTCCTAGGAGAAAAGTCTAGCGATATTGAAATAAGATTCTTCTTCTTGAACATAAAGCAAAGAGCAAGAGTCGGATTACTCCAGCAGTGGACAGCCTTCTCCTGCCTTCCTCCTACAGTCCATTACATTGTGCACCCTCGCTTATATGCTAAAAACAATTGCTATCTTAGAAGTAGGGAGTAGATCAGTGGGCTTTATCAGAGTCTGGAAAGCGCATGAAGAAGGGAGATGGGGAGAAAACCGTTAGTGGGTCCAAGGGGTTCAGCAAATTAGAGGAATAATTTCTTATGTTCTGTAGTACAATACAGTAACTGTGGTTAGTGACAATTAATTACATGTTTGAAAGTAGAGTACTGGAGATAGGATTTTTAATGTTCCCAACACAAAAAAATGTAAACATTTGGGTGGGTAATTGGATATGCCAATAAGTTTATATGATACATTCTTATATAATATAATATATATAAATATATAGAAATTTCATTCTGTACACTGTGTTTTATCATCTAATTTTAATATATTAAAAATCGTAAAGTATCATCTCTTGCTGAATATACTTATATTAATGATACTATCTATAAATAGCAATTTACTGTAAGTTAAATAATGCTGGTAATACATCTCCAAGAGACGCAGAAGAGGCAGAAATGTCTTATGATAGCAAACATCCATTATCTCTGCTTAGTATCTTTAAAGAATCTCTTGGCATTCTTTATAAATAGCTTTCTTCTAATTCAGAAGTGCAGTTCCATGTCTCATGGTGCTCAGTGCTATCCACTCAGCCCACTTCTGGATCCTGCCCCTGAGCTGCACCCTCCCCACAGGCAGCAGTGTGTGTGTTGTGCTCGACACCAGCAGCAGGTGCTTTCTGTGGCAAAGCAGCTGTGAAAGCTGCTCAGCCAGGATTTTTCGCTTGAGTCAGTTTAAACACGAGTGCACAAAGATGTGGCAGACATCACTAGACATGTTTTCTAGCCATTTCTTTCCAACCTGCCACCCAACCCGTATGCTCAGAGCAGCATGTTTGGTCTGTCCCTCGGGTGTTAGGAAGAATACCAGTAGCTTCCTGTCTCTGATATCACCTTTCCCACATTAACCTTTTGAATCCAATCCGTTTCCTGAAAAAACACTCAAATCAAAGCAAGTCCACTACAGCTGGCACTTACCTCATAGTGCAATGTTAACATGAAAAATGTTGTTTTTTGTGGGAGCAGTCCCTTAGGTTCTTAACTATTATTTACGTATGGAGCCCTCATGGCCTCTTTTCATTTCACCAGCAGCTCTCATAAAGAATTAGGTTTATTTGTTTTACTATCTTTGGCTTCTACTTCCTACCTGTATGCCTGTTTATTTAACAGCACTTCCTTAGTTTCTGGTCAGCTGTTCATTGAAGAATTACATGTCCTTTCTTCTGCTGTCTCTCACCGTGATATCTAACACTGTCTTACTTTGCAGTGCCTTCCCTTTGATGTCTCTCTTGGGATTTAATGTTTAATTTTCTTATGACTCTATCATGTTTGAGGCTCTTTTCTGTGCACTAAATCCCACCTCTGCACATGATTCAGTTCCCTCTACACCTGTGGCAAATTTGGATACTGTCAAGAAGACAAAGAGAACTTAGATTCCCATCTCCAGCAGGGTTCTTTCAAGGACGCTCACTTCCAGTGTCTGATCTCAAGGGTCTCTGATAAAACCATGTTTACATTGTGAGCCCTCACTCTGGGCCATGTTCAGAGCACTCCATATGTGTGCACTCATTAAACTCTCACCAGGGTTAGGGGGTATAGAGCAGATCAGCTGTGATCACAGGTAAGATGTTGAAGAGGAGTAAACGACTTGCTTATTGCACAAGTGGGAGCCAGGTTTAGCCCTGGAAGTTTGGCTTCAGAGGCCACACTATGAAGCATCGCAGTCCACAGTGTGTTTAATGTCTAGTAATTCTGTTTTCCATCTCTCTTCCTCATTCCCACGTCACCCAAAGCTCGTCTACAGCTTAGGCCCTGCATTTAGTCCCCATTCTTAAATAGAGTTAGAATAATTTCTTGAACTCACTTTGAAAATTAATCCATGACTTACTTTTTATTCCACCAATTTCCTTTTTTGGTGAAATAACTCAATTTCTTCCTCTTGATTACTTGCTTCCAGAGCTTTGCTTATGACTCATTTTACTAAATATAAATGGACACTTGTAGTCTTGTTATTAATATTTCCTTTGTCAAGAGGAGCAGTTTGCAGAGAGCATGCCTCCTCCCAGGATCCTCACAGCCCTCATCTGAGCTCCCAACACTTCAGGTCCCTATTTCCCTCTTTGAGTCATGTGACAGCCATTATTCCTGTGAAGTCATTTTGCAGCACAGAGGATCATTTCTTCCCTTGCTTTTTTTCTCTTTCCTCCTCCTTCCCCCCTCTTCCCTTTTCTCCACTTCGGGGCTGAGAAGAACAAAGCCTGTTCGCTGCATGGACGGCAAAGACAGCTAATTGCAGGATCCCAGTAGCTTGAACTTCAGCATCTGAAATCACCAAATAAAAGGTTTACTTTCAAAAGAGTAGGCATTTGAACCCAAGAAATCAATAGTCATATGTTGTGCAAAAATTTAATGTCATGGCTTTAAAAGCTTCTTGGCCTGATGGGAAGTTACATGTAACCCTTCCTCGAGAAAGCCCCGGTCACATCCCCTTTGATCACTTTTTCTTTGATTTTATATATGCTCACAGGGACCTACGTTAAGGTTTGACATCCTCGGTCTCTCCAATTCTTCCTCCTTCCTTCCTTCCTCCTTCCTTCCTTCCTTCCCTTTCCTTCCCCTCCTCCTCCCCCTATCCCTCCCTTCTTTCAGCTATATATCACTTGAAATAGGATACTCTTTTCCTCTCTTCACAGGAACCTATCGGCTCCTATATCTTCGCATTTCTATCCTTTTAAGATTTTGTTGTTCCCCTCATCGCCCACACAACTACTCCACACTAGCCCTTTTAATTTGCTGTTTTTCTCTGTTGTTTTTCCCATCTAACATCAGAAAATTCCTTTTTTCCTCAAAGATTCTTTTGGTGTGGGGTTTTTGTTTCCTAAACCCTGATTTCAGGTCTTTCAGGTGATATTGCTCCAATGGCTCTGTTTCAGTGACCCTATTAAGGTTCTTTATTGTAATTTTCTGTATTGCCGTTGATTGTAAGCTTTATGACTGAGTTCACAAAACAGAAGTGGAAGAGATTTCCACATTTCCAGTCCAGAGTGAGTAAACGTATCTGTTACAGGACATTTTAACCCGAGGAGCACAAAGCTTGTTTTTTCCAACTCTTAGCCAAACCATCCAAACTCTTACTTTATGTTCAATGAATAGAGATGGTCGGGATTCATATTATCATATATATCTATATATATATTATTATATATATATATATATATATATCCTAGCCTCTCTATCTCATTGTATAAAGTAGAGTTTGATGTTTGGCTAAGAGTTGGAAAACAAGCTTTGTGCTCCTCTTAAATGTCCTGAACAGATAGTTTACTCACTCTGGAATGTGGAATCTCTTCCACTTCTGTTTTGTGAACTCAGTTAAAGCTTACAATCAACGGCAATACAGAAAATTACAATAAAGAACCTTAATAGGGTCACTGAACAGAGCCATTGGAGCATATCACCTGAAAGACCCTGAAAATCAGGGTTGAGAACAAAACCCCCAAAGAGGAAAATCTTCTGATGTCTTTAGATGGGAAAAAACAACAGAGAACAGAAATAAGGGTAGTGTGAGTAGTGTGTGGGCGATGAGGGGAACAAAATCTAAAAGGATAAATCGAAGATAAGCCGTGGTTGCCTCTGTGAAGCAGGGAAATATATCCTTTTCAAGTGATATATACTGAAAGAAGGGAGGGAGGGAGGGAGGAAGGAAGGAAGGAAGGAAGGAAGGAAGGAAGGAAGGAAGGAAGGAAGGAAGGAAGAATTGAGACCGAGGATTCAAACATTAACTGAGTCCCTGCTAGCCATTATAAAAACAAAGAAAAAGTATCAAAGAGGGATGTGACCCTTTCTCAGGAAGGGTTCATGTAACTTCCCATCAGGCCAAGAAGCTTTTAAAGCCATGACATTAAATTTTTGCACAACATATGACTATTGATTTCTTGGGTTCAAATGCCTACTCTTTTGAAAGTAAACCTTTTATTTGGTGATTTCAGATGCTGAAGTTCAAGCTACTTCCTGCATTGCTGTCTTTGCCGTCCTGCGCACAGGCTTGCTTCTCAGCCCCAGTGGAGAAAACAAGGGATTACAAATGATCCTCTGTGCTGCAAAATGACTTCACAGGAATAATGGCTGTCACATGACTCAAAGAGGGAAATAGGGACCTGAAGTGTTGGGAGCTCAGATGAGGGCTGTGAGGATCCTGGGAGGAGGCATGCTCTCTGCAAACTGCTCCTCTTGACAAAGGAAATATTAATAACAAGACTACAAGTGTCCATTTATATTTAGTAAAATGAGTCATAAGCAAAGCTCTGGAAGCAAGTAATCAAGAGGAAGAAATTGAGTTATTTCACCAAAAAAGGAAATTGGTGAATAAAAAGTAAGTCATGAGATTTTTCATGAGTTCAAGAATTATTCTACTCTATTTAGAATGGGGCTAAATGCAGGGCCTGAAGCTGTAGACGAGCTTTGGGTGACTGGGAAGAGGAAGAGAGATGGAAAACAGAATTACTAGACATTAAACACACTGTGGACTGCGATGCTTCATAGTGTGGCCTCTGAAGCCAAACTTCCAGGGCTAAACCTGGCTCCCACTTGTGCAATAAGCAAGTCGTTTACTCCTCTTCAACATCTTACCTGTGATCACAGCTGATCTGCTCTATACCCCCTAACCCTGGTGAGAGTTTAATGAGTGCACACATATGGAGTGCTCTGAACATGGCCCAGAGTGAGGGCTCACAATGTAAACATGGTTATCAGAGACCCTTGAGATCACACTGAAGTGGCTTCCTTGAAGAACCCTGCTGGGATGGGAATCTAAGTTCTCTTTTCTTTGACAGATCCAATTTGCACAGGTGTAGAGGACTATCATGTCAGAGGTGGGATTTAGTCAGAAAAGAGCCTCAAACATGATAGAGTCATAAGAAAATTAAACATTAAATCCCAAGAGAGACATCAAAGGGAAGGCACTGCAAAGTAAGACAGTGTTAGATATCACGGTGAGAGACAGCAGAAGAAAGGACATGTAATTCTTCAATGAACAGCTGACCAGAAACTAAGGAAGTGCTGTTAAATAAACAGGCATACAGGTAGGAAGGTAGAACCAAAGATAGAAACAAATAAACCTAATTCTTTTGAGAGCTGCTGGGAAATGAAAAGAGGCCATGAGGGCTCCAGACGTAAATATAGGAAGAACCTAAGGGACTGCTCCCATCAAAAAGACGAAATTTGTCATGGTAACATGCACTGAGAGGAAGGCCAGACTGTAGGGACGTTGCTTTGATTTGAGGTTTTTTTCAGGAAACGGATTGGATTCAAAAGGTTAATGTGGGAAAGGTGATATCAGAGACAGGAAGCTACTGGTATTCTTCCTAACACCCGAGGGACAGACCAAACATGCTGCTCTGAGCATACGGGTTGGGTGGCAGGTTGGAAAGAAATGGCTAGAAAACATGTCTAGTGATGTCTGCCACATCTTTGTGCACTCGTGTTTAAACTGACTCAAGCGAAAAATCCTGGCTGAGCAGCTTTCACAGCTGCTTTGCCACAGAAAGCACCTGCTGCTGGTGTCGAGCACAACACACACACTGCTGCCTGTGGGGAGGGTGCAGCTCAGGGCAGGATCCAGAAGTGGGCTGAGTGGATGCACTGAGCACCATGAGACATGGAACTGCAGCTTCTGAATTAGAAGCTTTTTAAAGAATCAAGAGATTCTTTAAAGATCTAAGCAGAGATAATGGATGTTTGCTATCATAAGACATTTCTGCCTCTTCTGCGTCTCTTGGAGATGTATTACCAGCATTATTTAACTTACAGTAAATTGCTATTTATAGATAGTATCATTAATATAAGTATATTCAGCAAAGATGAACTTATACATTTTAATATATTAAAATTGATATAAAACAAGTGTACAGAATGAAATTTATATATATATATATATATATATATATAATGTATAATGATCAAAATTATTGGCATATCCAATACCCCAAATGTTTATCATTTTTTTGTGTTGGGAACATTAAAACCCATCTCCAGTACCTACTTTCAAACATGTAATTAATTGTCACTAACCACAGTTACTGTATTGTACTACAGAACATAAGAAATTATTCCTCTAATTTGCTGAACCCCTGGACCCACTAACGGTTCTCTCCCCATCTGCCCTTCTTCATGCCTTTTCCAGACTCTGATAGCCACTGATCTACTCCCTACTTCTAAGATAGCAATTGTTTTTAGCATATAAGCGAGGGTGCACAATGTAATGGACTGTAGGAGGAAGGCAGGAGAAGGCTGTCCACTGCTGGAGTAATCCGACTCTTGCTCTTTGCTTTATGTTCAAGAAGAAGAATCTTATTTCAATATCGCTAGACTTTTCTCCTAGGAACTTGGAGCTAAAACTAGATTTGTGAGTGGAGAACTTAAGATGACTAGTCACTAAGTGACGTAGAGAGGGAGCCGGCTCTATGTGTTCAAGGATGCTAAAGTCTCAACAAGGGCAGGGAGCAGCAAGATAGGGAGCCTTTAACACGAGAGAAGTCAAAGAAAACCCCGAATCAGAAGTGAGAGATCTGTCATTGAAAGAAAAGGGAGAGGAGGGGGATGGAAGGGTTGTGGAGGGACCACGTGATGTACTGGGGACTCCAGAAACTTAGGCCAAGATCTTTGTGTGGGTAAATCCTCTTCAGCTGAACCACGATGAAGAACACATAGGGAGGGCATAGGATGGCTTGGGATCAGAACAAAATTAGGTTGCAAGGACTCCAGGAAAGGTACAGTAAGGAAGGCGAAGTGGCAAGGCAAAGAGAGGGCAAAAAAAAAAAAGAAAAAAATCAAGAAGCTGCCTCTTTCGTTCCTAAGCAATTGTTTTCTTGAAGTCAAATCTATGCTTAGGGATTTAGTGGCCCAGAATCTAAGATTCCTGAAATCATAGTTTACAGAGTGTTTTATGAGTGAAAAAAACCCAGGAACATTTTTTCATACTTTGAAAAATCTTTTGAAACTTTCCCAAGACTGTGTGACATATGCTATTTTGGTGATTTGGAAAATCAGGGTGGTCTGACAATAAGAATGCATAATTGCTTTCTCCAAATGTCATTCTGACCCACATCAAGACTTTCCATGATCTTGGTGTAGAAATGGCTAAAAGAAAATGCAAGTAGATCTCAGTTGTGTGACTTTTGAAAAAATGTTTTCATAAAGAAAACTTAAAGACAGCTGGGGAATTATTATTATTAACAAATGGTTGCATAGATGTTTTCTTTGAGTAAACCAACTCTTAAATCAATTAAAAGGAAAGAGTATTAGTTTTTCTAGAAGTTTCAGAATGTACATTTAAGATATACAAAATGTTGGGCTGGACGCATAACACAACCATTAAAGGCTAAGGCTAACAACCAAAAAACTAAAATATACAAAATGTTTCAGAAAGACTGGCTCAGAGCTGTGGGATATAGCTCAGTCAGTAAATACCACACCTTGTAAGTGTTAAGAACTTGGCTTTGATCCCCAGAACTCACATGAATAAAAGAAACTGGTTTAGTGGTGCATGTTTTATTTTATTTATTTTTGTATGTGTATGAATGTACTGTCTACATATAGGTCTGTGCACCCGTGTCGTGCAAAGCTGCGGAAGTCAGAAGAGGACACCGGATTCCCCTGGAACTGGAGTTACAGACTGTTCTCAGCCGCCATGTGGGTGCTGGAGATCGAACCCGGGTCCTCTGTAAGAGCAGTCGGAGCTCTCAACTGCTAGGCCATCTCTCCGGCCCCAGTGGTGCATGTTTTTAAACCTAGCTCTGGAGAAGCAGGCAGATGGATCTCTGGAACTGGCCAGTCTACTCGGCAAGTTCCAGGTTAGGTAAGAATCCTTGTCTCCACACACAAACAGGTAGACGGAACATTAGGAATGACACTTGAGTTTTTCCTCTGGCCTCCACATGCACCCATTCACACACAAACATGTATACACACAGCACTCACACACACACAGATCCAAATGAATATTATAACTAGAACTGCAATGTTTCAGATCCATCATTCTCACTACTAATCAATGTATTATTCTTTTACATCAACTTTGATAAATTTTACCATCCACAATATTCATACAACTATGTTCCTCTTTTCCACTCAGCACTCCCATATACACAAGGTGAGTATTTTCTATTCTAGAGAAAAAAATTTAGAGCAGTACTTCTCAATCTATCTATACTGAAGAACTGTCTTTTTTATGCTGTTTTGTTCTTTACGATCTGTTATGGATCAAGTCTATTATCCAGTACAATGAAAATGTGTTGCTGACAAGATGAAATTAATAAGGCAAAGGAAAATAAGTATAAGCACATTTTATTAAGTTCGATAGTCACTCTGCCCAACTATTATGAAAGTTTTTAAATGTTGGGGCAGGAGAGATGGTTCAGCAGGTAAGAGCATTAGCTGCCTTTATTTTTATTTATTTATTTATTTATTTATTTATTTTGTTTTTGATTTATTTTTCTTTTAAATTTTTTATTTATTTTTGTATGTGTATGAATGTACTGTCTGCATGCAGGTCTGTGCACCCGTGTCGTGCAATGCCGCGGAGGTCAGAAGAGGGTCTCGGATTCCCCTGGAACTGGAGTTCTCCTGGAATTGGAGTTACAGACGGTTCTTAGCCGCCATGTGGGTGCTGGGGATCGAACCCGGGTCCTCTGCAAGAGCAGTCGGTGCTCTTAACCGCTAGGCTATCTTTCCAGCTGCCTTTAAAGAAGACCCGAGTTTGATTCCCAGTACCCACATATCAACTGTAACTATCTGTAACTCTAGTTCCAGGAGATCTGACACCCTCTTCTGACATGACACAGGTGCACTTACATACATGCAGAGAATACACTCGTACATATTAGAGTAAATTAATAAATAAAATAAAAAATTTTAAGTTTTCAAATGCTTTCTCCCAATGTTTCTATTTAACTCCTTATAGTTTGTATATTGACACTGGCTACAGTTCACGAATTGAACTCGGAGGATCCAGGTAACCTAAACTATCATAGTTCCCCACAGTACAGAAAGACAGTAAATTAAGTCTATAGAGCATGTTATTGCAATAAAAGAATCTTATTTATTTAAGTCAAGTGTTTCTACTTCCTAAGTTGTTCCATATTCACTTGCCTATTTATCTTTGGAACAGATGATATTACAAATAGCTAAAAGCTCATTACTTTACCAATGAGAAGCCATAATATCTTGAAACGACAGTTATTTAAGTGGAAATGATGCCGTATTTTGAATGAGAAATATTCCCCATAGGCTCATGTATCTAAATATTGGTCTCCAGTTGGTGAGCTGGTTAGGGAGGGTTATGGGATCTTTAGGAGGTGGAGCCTTGCAAACAAGTGACTAGGGATGAGCTTCGAGGATTCACAGTCTCACCCTTTCCTTGCTCTCTCTTCTACTTCCTATGTGTGGCTGGAAATGTGAGCAGCTTCCAGTTCCTGCTGCCACTACAGACTCTAGTCCTCTGGAACCATAACCCATAGCACACTCTTTCTTCCTTAAGTTCTTTCAGTTATGGTATTTTATCACAGCAACAGAAAAGTAACTAGTACAGGGATGGGTTTACCTACCATTTTCAAGTATTGCTCTGTAAAAGTCTAGACAGAAAATTAAGTTATTAAATTATTTAATTCAAGAAATACTTTTTGTGTGCTTATATATGCTATGCACAACTTGGAATCTGTGGGAATATGAGAAGTGCATAAGACACTATTCACATTTGAGTACTGTGGATGAAGCAGAGTGTGATGAAACCTAGAGCAAAGTACAATATGATAGAAGTATGTATGAGCACCAAACCAATGGTAGGAGACCAGGGCAGAGGTTAGTGTGGTGGTTGAATGAGAGTGTCCACCATAGGCTCAAGCATTTGAACACTTGATCAGTTGGTGGTGCTGTTTGGGTTAGGTCATGGAACATTCAAGAAGCGTGGTCTTGCTGGAGGAAGCACACCAGTAGGTCTGGGCTTTGCGAATTCATCACCTTGCTCCACTTCCAGCTTGCTTTGTCTGCTTCCTGTGCCTGCTTGAAGATGTGAGCTCTCAGCTTTCTGCCCTGGCTGCCTCCTGCCATACTGGATTCATATCCTACTGGAACCATAATCCTAAACAAAGTCTTCCTACTGTAAGTTGCCTTGATCATGCTGTTTTATCACAGAAACAGAAAAGTAACCAAGCCAGGCATGGTGGTGCACACCTTTAATCCTAGCACTCGGGAGGCAGAGGCAGGTGGATCTTTGTGAGTTCAAGGCCAGCCTGGTCCACAGAGCGAATTCACAAGTTCCAGACCATACAGGGAGACCCTGCCTTGAAAAGACCAAAAAAAAAAAAAAAAAGAAAAAAAAAAAGAAAAAGAAAGAAAAAGTAACCAAATAGGTTTTCCAAAAGATACACTACAGAAGACCTGATAGGAGACAAAAAAGGAGAGTTATTACATAACAAAACTTAAAGAGAAAACTTCTTAGACATCTGTGTGGTCCCCGGTGTCTCACCAAGCCACTTGGTGACTGAAAAAACCTCATCTTTTTTACTTATTTCAATTTAAATATCCCTTTCCTTACATAACATTCTATTTACATATCCTTCATCCCATTCAGAAAACAAGGAGCTATCACTAATATCATCCCTCTTAGAATCCATGTGGGAAGATATCAATGATTGTTAGCTCTATTTTTCTTTCCTAATGTGAACTGAGACAGAAATATTTGCTAGCTGTAGATGGTATTGAAATCGCCATATAAAGTTGAGGGCCTAGTGCCAAGCAGAGGATGCCTTTTGAGAATGGAAAAGAGAGTGAAGAAATGAAGAGGACAGAAAACGTATAGTGTTTGAGAGAGAGAACGAATGACCTCGACTTCAGACCCACTTTTAGCTCCAGTTGTTCTTGAATACTGAATACTTGACCCACAGTCCCTTGTAGCCTTCCAAAATACATTTCTAAAATTTTAGTTAGCTTTAATCAGTTTTTGATCCTGAAGACACATCTTCTAATTTAACTGCAAAGGAGGAGGGTGACAATAACTGTGTAAGTCATTTTCATAAACCTCAGACACAAATCATGGAATGAAACCAGGCATTAATTGTCTCAAAAAATCCAGGCTAAATTTTATCTCCACAGTTTGAATGACAAAGAGGCTGCACATCTGTAGTTTCAAGTTGAAAAATCATTCATTCTTTGAAGATAAATTTCTTAATAAATGGATTGAGCATGGTGGTATCAGCTTGGTAGAATTATACTCTGCTGTGGCTTGCTATACTGTCCCAAGCTTTTAAAAACAAAATGGTGAACAGAGTGTACTTGACCATATAATGGGTATATTAACTCTGATATGAATTTAGAATAAAAAATAAGAGTTTATTTTCTTCTCAAATCTCATAAAATAAATTGAAATCTGATGGGTACATGGTAAAACCACAGATTTCTGACCCTGCATGGCCACAGGCTTCAGAGAGAAGTGTGAGCAGCACATTGTATAGAGCTCAGATTCTTGCTTGACCACATGTGTGTCATCTTTGGCCAGGCAGGGAGGACTCTAGTAAATCCAGCACCCGACAGGAAGGCATAATGAGAGCTCATGGATGGACCACCAAGAGAAAAGCTCAAGTCACCAGCACAGGAAAAAGCAGGCAGTAAGTTTCAGAACATTGAATTTTATGATGAAAAGTCCTGGTTGCTAATAAAATCCAATGATTACGACAGGATTTCCCCAACCATACTCAAAGTAACACCAAGGTTATCCAAACTGAATATATTCATGAATTCTGACACCAGAAGGCATTTCTCAACCTCCCAGCTGCACAAGTTCTAAGATCTTAACTATTATTATACCAGCTCGGCTGAACAGTAAAGCAAAAGCACTTATCGCTGGTGGCATTCCAGGGAACAGTTAAAATTGCTTTATGGCCTTTGGTAATGAAAGTGGACAGCGGTGTAACAATACATAATAAGGTGAGTTTAGTTTTATGTCCTGAGAACAATCTGCTTTAGCCTTATGTTTCAATTCTTTAAAACTGGTTCTGTTTTAAGTAATTACAAACGATGGCTGGCAAGTGGCAGTAATAACCATAGCAGCAAATGGGCTTTGCTGTAGAGTTACGGCCTCCCCCATTGGACTATTACCTTAAACTTGTAGGGAATTTAGTGTGAATGAGGATGTCACATGAAACAAATGTTTTCTGACTTCTATTGAGCATATCAGGATCTCCTTCAAGCAAGACCAGCTTAAACTTGTGACCAGTGATAAGTCTTAAATGGTAGCCTGTGGAACACTGGTGAAGCTTAACACACTCTTAGGAGATAAAACATTTTATGCTTTAATGGTTCTGTTTTTATTTGTAAATTAATATACTGCAGTAGAGGTACAGAGCAGATGGATATTATTTAAAACCTTTCGAAAGTATAGGTTAAGCAAAACAATAACTAATCATGTGTTAGCTGGAGAGGAAAACTGTTTTAGTTTGCTTCTTTATCGCTCTGATAAAACATAGACCAAAAGTAGCTTGGGGAGGACAGGGTTTACTTCATCTTACAGGTTATAGTTCATCAACAAGGGGAACAAGGGCAGGCACACAAGAAGGAACGTGGAGGCAGAAGCTGAAGCAGAGACCATGGCGAAACACTGCTTGCTGGCTTGCTTTCAGGCTCACGTTGAGCCACCTTTCTTACAAAGACCAGGCCCACCTGCCCAAGGCAGGAACTGCCCACAATGCACTACTTTCTTTCACATCAATCTACAATCAAGAAAATGCCATGTATACTGGGGCCCAGGCCAGTCTGATGGAAGAAATTCCTCGAGTGAGGTTTCCTCCTCCCAGGTGACTCTAGATTTGTGTCAAGTTGACAGCTGAAGCTAACTGTGACAGCAGCCATGTCCTGCTGGTGTGTAGATGAAGAGGCCAACCTCCTGCAGGGCTCCAAGGGTCCTGCACTGCTGGTATGCATGCCACTCCAGGGTCCTTCTCACAGTGAATTGGGCTGATAGGTCACCCATCAATATTGTGCGATTAAAAATGTGACTCTTATGTTTGATGCCAACATTGCCACAAGTCAGACATGGTCTCAAAGTGGAGCAAGAGAAATGGGCCCTGGACTCTGAACTACAGGGGACTGAATACTGCTGGTTGAGGAAGAACATGCCTTACCTACGATTTCTAGATGTGCTGACTGGACTCCAGTGGATGAATTTGCACAGATGGACATCTGGCTCCAAAGCTTGACTGAGTAGGGCTTAGCTTGGGTGCTGTAGTGCATGAATTTGGATGGGGTGTCGGGGCATGGAAGGGAACTGGGTTGGATTGGGAACCATTGTATGAGATGTACAAATGCTCAATTAAAAAAAGTACGACTCTCAAGACAAGGTCAAGTGTTCTTAGGGTGTCCCTCTTGCTGCCTTGATCACTTGTTTGGGGGGAGCTAGCTACTGTGCCATGAAAATAGGTCTAGCAGAGAGGTCCATGTCATAAGGAACCAAGCCTTCCACCAACTGGTGGCAAAAATAATTGAAACCATCCATTGTATGAGATATACAAATGCTCAATAAGAAATGTTCAGACCTTAAAAACAAAACAAAACAAAATTTGAAACCTCTTGCATACAGCCAGGTAAGGGAGCTGGCATTGAAACTGCAATCACCCACATCACCATGAGTCACAACCGCTTGTTACAGTACACCAAGTACTTGGAAATTTCTGGTCCACAGAGATGGTGTGAAATAATACATTTTTATTCACACTTCAAGCTGTCAAAGTAAACTACATTGTCATGTAGGAGTTGGTAACTAATAAAGAGACTACAATAACTAACAGGCTATAATACCATGCCCAAGACTGAAACACTGACAGAGAATCCTGTTTATCCATCTATTGCTTTTTTCTCCTCCCCTTTTCTAAAATTTGTCCTATGTGGGGCTGAATGAAATCTGTGTGTCTCTGGCTTCTGCTTGTGGCTGAGCTATAGTAACTCCTATCTGGCAAAGTGCTTATTACCTATAATTCCTTCTGATTTGGGGAATGTTACAGAATTTGGATGAAAGCAAAATCTCTGCAAGCCAAAAACAGGTAGATCCCAAAGATATGATCAGGACTCCAAATGCTCCATTCCTTGCTTCTGTTTTGAAAAGGGTCTCAATGCAGCTGCATCTGTTATCGATTCCTGGGTCACCAACTGGGTCTATATGAAATTCAGAGTAATTTTTGTTGCTACTTCTTAACCTCTCCCCTTTTAGCAACTTGAAAAAAACACGTCAGGTATTTTCTTCTTTCTTTATTCATAACCATACAATTTCTTTTTGACACTTTGGTGGTACATATTTTTAGGGTACAGTATGATGTTTTAATATATGTATATTATACATTGATCAAATCAGTGCAGTTAGCTTATTGATTACCTCATTCCCTTATCATTGCTTTGTGGTAACAAATATTGAAAAATCTTGCTTCTCTCTTCCTGTCTGCAGGATTCCCATGTGCAATTGCCCTGCCATGTCTGGAAAAGAGTTTTCTCGTGGCCGTCCTCCAACTCTGGCTCCTTCAATCTTCCCACTCTCTCTTCCTTTTTTTTTCCCCACATAAATTTATTTTTATTTTTTTAACAAATCTAGACCCGTGTTCCCGCCCATTCCCCCACCCCGCCAGAGCTCTCCCTCTTCCAAATTGATCCCTGAGACTCTGGAGCAGAGGATGTCATATAGGTGTCCCATCTAGGGCTGAGTACTCTTCAGTATCTTATTCTTTACATGTTGACCAGTTGTAGGCCTCTTTGTTGATTACTATCTGCTGCAAGAAAAAGTTTCCCTGGTGAGAGATGTGAGATGCAGTAATCTCTGGGTATCCCAGTGAGTTACTAGGAGTCAGTTTGTATTATATCTACTTAACAGAATAATAGTTGTAGATTCTGGGGCTGGAGAGATGGCTCAGCAGTTAAGAGTGCCAATTGTTCTTGAAGAGGACCTTAGTTCGATTCCCAGCACCCACATGGCAGCTAAAAACCATCTTTAACTCCAGTTCCAGGGGAATCCGACACCCTCTTCTGACCTCTGCAGCACTGCACAGCACGGGTGCACCAACCTACATGCAGACAGTACATTCATACACATAAAAAGATAATAAATTAGAGCCAGGCGTGGTGGCGCATGCTTTTAATCCTAGCACTCGGGAGGCAGAGGCAGGTGGATCTTTGTGAGTTCAAGGCCAGCCTGGTCTACAGAGTAAGTTCCAGGACAGCTGGGGCTACAGGGAGACCCTGTCTCGAAAAGACCAAAAAAAAAATAAAATAAAATAAAATAAAATAAAATAAAATAAAATAAATGGTAAAAAAAAAATATAGTTTATAGGTCTTCGCATAAGTCAACTGTGACTGTCTAGCCAACAGTTCTTGGCCCTGATAGCCAGTGCAGGTTTAGCGATTTATAGGCTCATGAAAGTGGACCTTAAATTGAATCAGAAGGTGGTTGTTACTCCCAAGACAGTCATGCCACTATGGAGTTATCTTGCAATATGCAACAGCTATTGCTCCACTGTGCAACTGAACACAGAATGTATTTCTCTTCCTACTGAGCTGTAACTTCATAGTACAGGGAAGAATTGACGACTCTTCTTCCACCTTCCCTGTAAACATCCCCCCAGTGCTCTGGGAAAATGAACGATCCATCTTCTGAAGCTTATTGGTAATATCACATTTTTATTTTTATATATAATCTTTTATTTATTTTTTTATTTTTTTTATTGATGTTTTTTTTCTTTTACATTTTTCTTTTTTTTTAATTCGTTTCAGGCATATAATCCCTTCCCTTCCCCCCACCCATGGACCACTACCCATCGCCGCAGATCAAATGCCATATCTGCTTAATTTTCTGCAATCTTTCCTTGCATTTTTGTTTTAGTTTTTTCATTTTTTTTATCAATAAGTGATATTTGTGAGACAAGCATCCTTCAATCAAAACGCAATTGCAAAAGCTGGGTGCCAAACCCACACATCCCATGGGTCCCCTCCATCCAAGCGGGGGGGCCCAGCATGTTTCAATCAAGTTGATAAATGAGTTCCAGTCTATATTTTTTAGGTTCACCATTCACCCCCATAAAAGCCCTTACTATTCTACCACGCCCCCTCTTCCGCAGATTGTCCCTAATTCTTAGAAAAGGGGCACAGGTGGATGAGAAGCAAAACACTCTACTTTCTCTGGAGCTGATGTCTTGGTCTCTACAGTTTCGGCTGGCTGTTTTCTTTCATGGGCTCCAGCTTGTTCCAGGCTTAACCTTTTCAATCCTACTAATGAAGCACAGCAATTAGATATTCAGGTCATGTAAACAGTATAAAATATAGCCTTTCGATCCTACTAATGAAGCACACATTTGGGATTGGTTAAAACAAATGTTCTC
The DNA here is from genome assembly GCA_009823505.1 of Rhizomys pruinosus. Lineage (NCBI taxonomy): Eukaryota > Metazoa > Chordata > Mammalia > Rodentia > Spalacidae > Rhizomys > Rhizomys pruinosus. Next base: position 1,730,681 of record VZQC01010206.1, read on the forward strand.
TATAATTTTTGCAGTCATATAGTATCACCTGGTTAGCAATCTCCTTCACCTATAGGATGAATTAACATCAAAAATAAACTTTGTTTCCCAAGTTAATCACATAGCAGTAAACCCAAAACAGCATGGGTGGACTTGATTAAATCTGTTCCTTGATTCCACCCTATAGGTATGTATAACAACTGCTTTTTTGAGACTCATGGTGGTCAAAAATAAAAACCTTAAATAAAAAAGGGGGATATAGATAGATATGAAAACTTTTTGTCAGAAAACCTTGCAATCCAAATCTTAAAACTAACTATGGGAAAGAATTAGTATTGTTTTCCAACAGGCCAGAGTATCACCAACTTAATGGCTGAGAAAGAAAATGCAGCTTTGCAGTGAGTAGGAGCACCAGAAAGTGCCAGCAGAAGGTTGATTCCTCTGGGCATTGAAGGAAGAAGATCCTCAGATTGCTGCAGACATCAGGCCCCTTCTGGATCCTACTAGTAACAACTATTTTTTTAATGATTCCTAGCGAGGCTTGCCTTCTAGGTGCCACAAAGGTTTTATACAGAAGACTTTCTTAACTCCCCCCTCCCATAGATAAAGGAGAAATAAGATGATATAAGTGGTCATTCTCCAGCTGTAGATTGGAGCAGCTGTTTATAAGGTGTTCTCTGTAAAAATCAGTAAACCTGCCTTCTTTAATGGACTAATGGACATAGAAACTGGAAAAGGATTATCTCTATTCAGAACCAAATATAATGCTAAGGTCTCCTTAAGCTATCACCTAAACAAAATATATTACTACAGGAAGCTCTGACATCACAATGAATATTATTCTCCAAGGAGAATTGGCCAGGGGAATCCAAGCCCCCACAAATGGTAAAGGCCCTTGCCTCCAAACTGGGATATCTGCAGGAAGAGAGGTGAAAGGCCCTGTTGAAGACCTGAAGATTAACATGGGAAAGATGTATGGAGACCGCGACTTGCAAGTATACAGATGGTATCTGGATGCCAGAGAGTGTTACCAAAGACCACTAAACCAATAAAGCAAATATAGGTCTCCTTGAGTCAAGCAAGACTCCTCCATCAGCACCAGCTACACCTCATCTGCCTGGAAATACTGTGCAGCAGTGGCAGCCATATGTCTGTATATCCCAGATCTAATTGGCTATTAGCTCTCTCCTTGGAGGAATAACCCACGGCTGATGCCACAAGCTTACATCCTCTGATGGTTAGGAGATGTTATAAACCACACGAAGACCCTGTCATACTTAACAGAAGAAAATGTAAATCATGAATTAACATACCATCCAAACATCTGTGTCTATACCAAAGAAACCTACCATAACAATTAGTACTGGTAATATCAACTTTCTAAGGATTTCATGAGACCAAGTAGTGTTTTGTCTTTTTGTGTCTTTTTGTGTCTGGGATTATTATATATTATATTCTCCAGTTTTACCTATGTTATCTCTAATAGTGTTACATTACATAGACACACTATGTTTTCTTTATTGATTCATCTTTTATTGAGTAGTTTATTTCTAAGTCTTAGCTATAAAGGACATTTTAGTTACATCTTTATTTATTGTATGTGCACATGCATGCACATGCAATGGCACAGATGTGGAAGGACAGAGCATGACTTGAGGGAGTCAATTTTCTCCTTCCACTATGTGGGTCCTGGGGTCTAACTCAGGTCATTAGTCTTGATAGCAGGAGATTTTATCCATTGAACCATCTTACCAGTTCTGTAAGTCTTAGATCTTAAGAATGTGCTGTGACGAGCATAGAAGTCCCGCTATGTCTTCAATGTACTGATTTCATTTCGTCTAGTCTATCTGTCCAGAAACAGAATTGTTGGATAATGTGCTAGTTCTATTTTTAAGTTTTTGTGTTTGGGGGGTATTTTTTACCCCATGTGTGTTTGTGTGGTATGTATGTGTGTTTGTGTGTGTGTGTGTGAGAGAGAGAGAGAGAGAGAGAGAGAGAGAGAGAGAGAGAGAGAGAGTCTCCCTGTAGACCTAGCTGCCCTGGAATTTACTATGTAGATCAGGCTGGCCTTGATCACACAGAGATCCACCACCTCCGTCTCAAATGCTGGCATTAAAGGCACACACTGCCACTTCTAACTCTATTTTCAAGTTTTTGAGGATGCTCTTCTTTTCCTAAATGGCTGATCTCACATGCAACCTCACCAGTGTTACACAGGGTTTCTCCACATCCTCACTCTTGCTTGCAATCTTTTGATTTCTTATCAAGAGTGATTCTAATTGGAGTAAGATGATAGCTTGTTTTCGTTTTGATCTGTACTTCCCTCCTGACTGGTGGTGTTGAGTGCATTTTCATGTAGCTACTGGGAATTTGTGTCTCTTCTTTTAAGGAGTATTTGTTGGGTCATTTGCACATTTGAGTCATATACTTGATTTCATCTGTGTTATTTAATTAATTCACATATTCTGTACAATAACTTCTTTCTATGTGTATAGCTTGCAAAAATTTTCCCCTAGTCTATCGTTCTTTACCATGTTGAAGGTTAGCTTGTAGAAGTCTTTCAGTTTGCTGAAATCATGCTGTTTATGTCTAAAAACCTATCTTCTTCTTAGTTTAGTTTCTCCCAGGCCAGCAGAAACAGATTGTTGTAAAGCGTTCCCCGGTACCATTACTGTGGCTGCTTGCCCTCACTCAGGAGCCATCTTGGGAGGGTTTCACTGGTGCCTTCTGTCTCTCAGATTAGGAAGGAATACTTGGAAGAGCACAGTGAACGGGTGGGAAGAATTGAGTTCATTTTGTGCATTTACCAGCACACGCTCACTCAATTTATATTTTTATTTCCCAACCCTTTTTCATCATCAGTGGAAGTTTCTTATTTTATATGTGCATGTTGAGAATTTAGCCTCTGTTCTGCCAGAACTTCCATAATTACCACAGACATTGGCTGCTCCCAGATCACTTCTAAAATTACATATCCTGAGATCTAACTACAGACAGCGCTACAGTGGGTTTTTTTTTTAATTTTCCCTAGAATTCCTTTCAAATAACCAAGAAGCTAATCATCACAGCCTTATTTTTTTTATTCTTTATTTGAGACCTTTGCGAGTACTTCCTTCTTAACAGACCAGAAGTTTCTTTGTGTAGTAAATTCCCAGGCTAAGTGAGTTACTGGGGAGTGGGAGAGAAGCTTGCATCACTCCACAGTCCCGTTCAAAGCGGCTCCCTAAGCCAGCCTCACCATCAATTTACAGCATGTTCTTTTCTCCTGACATATTATTTGCTGAAACTTAACTTTTGTAGGTATCTAATTTTGTGGTCTCCTAAAATCACACACTATTCTTTATTGGTTCTTGCTTGGGAATCATACTGATTCATGTCTAGAGCATACACAACCCAACTGAAAACAATTCTTGGTAGAGACAAAAGAAAAATATACCATGGATTGACTTCCAATTCCAAATTCCTAAAGACCATCTGGGCATCTTTGCTCCTCAGCTACAAGTGACTCCACAGGTAAGGAGAGGATGTTGGCATCAATGATCCAGCCCACCTTAGCTTTCTTGGCAGAGAGCCTCTGTAACAGTGGTGGCCCTAATGATCCTATGGGCATATGTGATTTCAAAGACATATTTGGCTCTGTATTCCTTCTCTCTGCCCATTTTATTTAAGTCATTGGTCACACCCATTTCTTTTCTTTGTCACTTCTTTTAGCATTCCCATCAGTTGCTTAATCCTCTTGAAGTCTCTATTTGGGGGAGAGAGCATAGTAAAGATTCACTACTTTTTGTAAACGCTGTCCTCACATCCTTAGAAAACAAAGCCAAGAAAGACCTGTAAAGAAAGCAAATGCCAAGGTCCAGAGGGTCCGGAGAGTCGGGCGGGCGGCCGGTGCGGCTGCGCCTTTGGGCAGGGTACCCAGAAGCCACCTGGGCAAGTAGCTCGGGAGCCGGGTTCTTCCTGAGGTCTTGAGGGCGGGACCGGGCGCTGGGCCAGAGGGCCAGAGGGTCCGGAGAGTCGGGCGGGCGGCCCGTGCGGCTGCGCCTTTGGGCAGGCTACCCAGAAGCCACCTGGGCAAGTAGCTCGGGAGCCGGGTTCTTCCCTGGGCCTTGAGGGAGGGACCGGGCACTGGGCCAGAGGGCCAGAGAGTCTGGAGGGTCGGGCGGGCGGCTGGTGCGGCTGTGCGTTTGGGCAGGCTACCCAGAAGCCACCTGGGCAAGTAGCTTGGGAGCCGGGTTCTTCCCGGGGCCTTGAGGGCAGGACCGGGCCCTGGGCCAGAGGGCCAGAGGGTCCGGAGAGTTGGGCGGGCGGCCGATGCGGCTGAGCCTTTGGGCAAGCTGTATAAGACCCCCCCCACCCCCCCGCCCCGCGCCATCGATGAGATTCCAAGTCGACTCTTTTTTTGGAGAACCTTCAGAACAAGAAGAGAAGAGTGCTTTGGCTTCCAATATCCAATATAGCAACAAAATTGAAAAGCAGACAAGTCCATAATCCATAAACAAGGAGGAGGAAAGGGAACAAAAAATAAGAAAAGCATCTGAAGGAGGAAAGCAAAACCGTCCGCTATTTGTGATCTAAACCACAAAAGGGAAGCCCACATGCCAGGGACACGATGATGGGACAACATGGGAAAGGCACAGGATAATCCTGCACCAAGCTCTACCAAGCCTGTAGGAGACAGCTACATGGGAACCCCTTGGAGGAACCAAGGAACAGATCTTAGAGGAATAATTGCAGACCTATGCAGAGAATTAAAGAAAATGAAAGATTCAGAGAAATAAAGAGAGAACGAAAAACTCAAAAGGACCTAGAGGGATACAATGACAAACATCAGAAAGACTAAGGAACAGATGACAAACTCCGGAAAGAACTAGAGGGAGAAAAAAATAAAGATATAGAGAACTAAGGAGAGAATGAAAAACTCAAAAAGGACCTAGAGGGATACAATGACAAACTTCAGAAAGAACTAAGGAACAGACCAACAAATCCAGAAAGAACTAGAGGGAGAAAAAAAAACAAACTCCGAAAGGAAGTAGACACAATGAAAAAGGAAGCCAACCACGAAGTAAGGAGCACCAAGAGAGATTGAGAAGCACCGAAGAGATTGAGGAGCTCAGAAGGAAATGGAAGTACTAAAGAAAACCAGGATGAAACGAAAAAGGAATTAGAACACCATTCAATCAAGAAGAAAGGAAAGGAAAAAGCCTCAGAAGTAGAATAGAGGGAGCAGAACAAAGAATATCAGTCTGGAAGATAAACACAGAGCAATTAAAAAGCTAAAGACTACAAAAATTAAAAAATACACAAAAGTGGAACAACCAGAATATGGGACACTATGAAAAGGTCAAACGTCTGTATCATAGGAATAGGGAAGGAGAAGATCTCAAGAGAATAGTATTGATCAGATTCAACAGAATAATAGAAAACTTCCCCAAACTAAAAATAGACAAACCCATACCAATACAAGAAGCACATAGGACCCCAAACAGACAAGATCAGAAAGAAACACCCCACCCATAATATAGTTAAAATGCTAATGCCCAAACAAAGACAAAATTCTGAGGGCTACAAAAGAAAAAAAACAAGTCACATACAAAGGGAAACCCAAGAATTACAACTGACTTCTGCCTCAAAACCATGAAAGCAAGAAGAACATGGAGCAAAGTATTCCCAGTGTTAGGGACTACGGATGCCAACCCAGAATACTTTACCCAGCAAAAATGTGACTATACTTGAAGGGAGAGAAAAACTTCATGTCATAAACAAGATGGAGGAATACATGTCTGGAAAAGCAACTCTTCATAAAATACTTGAAAGCAATTCAAAGGGCGAAGAAGAGGGAGCAACAATCCTCAAACACCTAGGAAAAGAAACTAATAAACATAACCATAGGAGCAAATCAGAGGCTAGAAGCCCAAATGGATATAAAGTGAAGAAACAAACATCCATCTTTCAATTATAAACCTTAAATATTAATGGGCTAAAACTCCCCAATCAAAGGCATAGACTGGGAGAATGGATTAGGAACAAACAAAACCCATCTATATGCTGTCTTCAAGAAACCCATCTCAATTTCAAGGATAGGGCACAACTTAAGTGAAGGGATGAAAGAAAGTATTCCAAGCAAATGGTACCAAAAAGAAAGCAGGTGTGGCTATTCTAATATCAGACAAACAGACTTCAAAGAAAAGATCAAAGAAGAGACAAGAGGGTCACTATATCTTTATTTAAAGGAAAATTGACGATGGAAGAGTTCACAATCATAAATATTATTGCACCAAACACCGGTGCACCAAACTTTATAAAGCAATTCTTCGGATCTCAAGGCACAGATTAACCCCAGACCACTCATATAGGGGACTTCAATACCCCTTAAGTCCCTAGACAGGTCAACAGGACAAGAGATAAACAGAATCTGAACCAAATGACTAAATACACCAAATGGACCTCACAGACTCATATCGAATATTTCACCCAAACACCAGAGATAGACTTTCACTTACAACCTCATGGAACATTCTCCACTATGACCTATACTGGGACACAGGGAAAAAACTCAACAAATATAAAAAGATTGAAATATTTCATGCCATTCATCCAGACACAGTGCAATAACAACTCAATATAAACACCAGCATAAAACCCTACATCCTACAGGAACACATGGAGACTAAACAACTCTCCTGTAATGCAGTGGGTCAAGGCAGAAATAAAGAAAGAAATAAAAACTTCTGGAACTGAATGACATGATAAAAACCAACACAGCAAAATCTATGGGCCACTTTAAAAGCAGTCCTAAGGGGAAGTTTATAGCTCTAAGTGCCTACATTAAAAAAACAGAAAGAACCACAAGTGAATGATCTAACACGCAGCTAAACATACTCGAGAAACAACAACAAATGAACCCTAAACGGAGCACGTACAAGAAGAAATAACAAAATCAGAGGCAGAGATCAATGAAACAGAAACAAAGAAAACCATACAAAAAATCAATGAATCCAAAAGTTGGTCTTTAGAGAATAAACAAGATAGACAGACCTCTAGCCCAGTTAACCAAAGAAAGAGGAACAACTCCAAAATCAATAGAAATCTGTTGATGAAAGGGGAACATCACAACAGATAATGAAAAGTCCAGACAATCTATAGGGACTATTTCAAAAAACTATATTTACTAAGTTCTTAAAACCTAGGAAGAAATGGATGAATATCTGAAATCCTGGGAATCACCAAAGCTCAACCAAGAAGAGATCGACAGCCTAAACAGACCAATAGTACAGGGAAGAAATCGAAGAGGTAATAAATAGCCTCCCAACCAAAAAATGCCCAGGCCCGGATGGTTTCACGGCAGAATTTTATAAAATATTTCAAAAAGATTTACAACCATTAGTACTTAAATGTTTAGAAGGATACAAAAGGGGGACTTCTCCCAAATCCCTTCTATGAAGGCCAGCATTACGCTACTACCCAAACCAGAGAAAGATACAACCAAAAAAGGAGAACTATCGACCATCTCCCTAATGAACACAGTGCCAAAATTCTAAACAGGATCTGGCAAATCGCATACAGACTCACATCAAGAAAGTCATCCACCATGACCGGTGGTTTCATACCAGAGATGCAGGATGGTTCAACATACGAAAAATAAACCACATCCAAACAACAATGGACTGAAGGACAAAAAACCACACCATCATCTCAATTGATGCAGAGAAAGGCCTTTGACAAGAATCCAGCCTCCTTTCATGTTTAAAGTCCTGGAGGGAATTGGTCTGGAGGCATCATTACTCAATATATCAAGCCATTACAGGAAACCCACAGCCAATATCATCTAAATGGGGAAATGACCGAAGCATTCCCCTTGAAGGTAGGAACTCGGCAAGGCTGCCCCTTCACCACTCCTCTTAAATATAGTGCTGGAAACCCTTGCTAGGGCCAATAAGACAAGAAAAGGAAATTAAAGGATTTTAATCGGAAAAGAGGAAATCAATCTATCTTTTTGCTGATGATATGATTGTCTACATAAGGGATGCTAAGAACTCCACCAGAAAATTCTAGAAACGATTAAGAGCTTTGGTTAAGTGGCAGGTTACAAAATAAATCTAGAAAAATCAGTAGCCTTTCTTACACCACAACAAGCAACTGAAGAAGGACTACAAGGAGACCTTCCCACTCACAATAGCCTCAAAAACAAATACCAGGAACAACCTAACCCAAGGACACCAGGTCTCTACGACAAAAATTTTAAACCCTCTGAAAAGGAAATTGAGGAAGACATCAGAAGATGGACAAAACCTCCATGCTCATGGATGGGAAAATTTAATATAGTAAAAATGTCCATCCTACCCAAACTAGTGTACAGATTTAAGCTGCGGATCCCAATCCAAAATCCCTAAGGTTCTTCCACAGGCTTGGAACAAAAAATCCTAAATCTCATTTGGAAAAACAAAAGACCCCGAATAGCCAAACGACCCTGAGTGAACGAGCCAAACCAGGGGGATCGCTATACCCGACATCAAACTATACTACAGGGCTATAGTCATAAAAAACGTTGGTACTGGCACAAAAAACGACCATGACCAATGGAATAAAAAATGAGATCCAAACTGAGCTCATACAATTTCAGCCACCTCATATTTTGACAAGGGGGCCAAGAAGACACAATGGGAGGAAGACAGCATCTTACAGCACGTGGGTTGGCAAAACTGGATCACCACTTGTAGAAGCATGAATTAAGCCCCTACCTCTCACCCTTGTACAAAGGTCAACTCCAGATGGAAATGACCTCAACGTGAAAACCCCAAACTCTGGGGTGATAGAAGAGAAGCTTGGCAGCAGACTACAAGACATAGGTGTAGGAAAAGACTTCCTAAATCAGACAGCAGCTGCACAAGAAATAAGATCGACAATTGACAAATGGGACCTCATTAACTCAAAAGCTTCTGTACATGAAAGGAAACAATAAAGGAAGTGAGGAGAAGACCCCCAGAGTGGGAGGAAACCTTCACATGCAGATACATCGACAAAGTATTAATTTCCAGGTATACAGGCTACTCAAAAAACAAAGAAGAAAGAACACAAATGAATCACTCCAAAAGATGGAGCACAAGATCTGAATAGAGACTTCACAGAGGAGGAATTAGAGAATGCAAGAAACATCTTAAGAAGTGTTCAACAATCTCTATATTAAGAAAAATGCAGTTAAAAAACTTACTTTGAGATATCACCCTACTCCAATAAGACTGGCTAGGATCAGGAACACGCATCGATACCAATGCTGGAGAGGTTGCGGGGAAAGGGGAACACTCATCCATTGCTGGTGGGAATGTAAACTTGTACAGCCACTATGGAGAAAGCAGTGTGGAGAACACTTAGAAGACTCAAACTGAGCCTTCCATTTGACCATCATAACCACTCCTGGGATATTACCCACAAGACACAACTTACTGCAAAGATACATGCACAGCTATGTCTTATTGCAGCTCTGTTCACAATAGCAAAAAGCTGGTAACCAGCCCAGGTGCCCTTCAACTGAGAGCGTGTGGATAGAGAAAATGGTGGTACATTATACAATGGAGTTCTATGCAGCGTAAAGAGGACAACATCATGAACTTTGCAGGTAAATGGATGGAGCTGGAAGACATTATGTTAAGTGAAGTAACACAGTACCCAGAAAAAACAAACGACAAATGGTGTCCCTCATATGTGGATGCTAGTACCAAAAACCAGATATAAATATTTCTCATGGAGAGGGATTCATAATAAAAGAACAAACAACAAAAGACTGCATCAGAAAAATGGACTGAAATGGTGAATTGGGAAGGGGGATGGATGGGAAAGGGACACGGGGTGTATATTTGATTTAGGCATATTTAATTGACATGAGTTCAGCAAGTACCCAGTTTCGCCTAGACACTGTCTACGGATACATGGTGTTTTAGGACTTAGTAAAAGTAAATGTGTATATTAAAACACATTGTTTACAGACTCTGATAAAAATGTCATGCATCTGAGTTAAATGTAGATATAATTCGCTGTTGTCCACATTTGTTTTACACAAAATCTGTAGAGCAATAACTTTGGATTGGCACATACAAATGTTTCTATAATTTCTCTGTTGTACAGTATCACCTTGTAGCATATCTTAAGATGATTAATGTAAAATTAAGTTTTGCTTCCCAAGTTAATCATATATAGTCACCCAAAACAACATGGTGATTTGATGAATTTGGCCGAATTTGATGAAATATGTGCCTTGATTCCACCCTATAGTTATGTATAATACAACTGTCTTCTGGAGACTTATGGGTTAAAAAAAGGGGGGGGGATACAGACAGCCATGAAACCTTTTGTTAAAAACCTTGTCAATTCAAATTTTAAAATAAAACACACGGAAAAAAGATATGTTTGTTCCAACACGGACGAAATGTCACCAACTTCATGGCTGAGAAAGAAAAGATACAGCTTTGCATTGAGTAGGATGTACCAAAAACGTGGCACATGAAAGGTTGACCCGTCTGAACACTGAAAGGAAGAAAAGCCTCAGATTGAAACCCTCTCTGTGGATCCTACATGTAACAACTATTTATAATATCCTAATGAAACTTATACTTCTAGGTGCCAACAAGGTTTTGATATGACTTTCTTGCCTTTCCCCCCTTAGAACAAGGAGAAATATGATGATGATGAGGTCATTCTCCAACTGTAAATTGGAGAAAACTATTATAGAGGTAATCTCTTATAAAACCGGTAAAAATGCCTTTCTTTGACTAATAGACATAAAACTGTGAAAAGTATTATCTCTGTTCAGAACCAAATTAATACTAAATCCTTAGGCTATGCACTTAGGCAAGTATATTAATGCAGGAGCTCTGACATCAGCAATGTGATTGTTCTACCAGGGGGATGTTGGCCAGGGGATCCAAGGGCCCCACAAAAGGTAAAAGGACTCCTTGCCCTAACTGGGATACCTGCAGGAGAGAGAGTGATAAGACCCTGCTGTTCCGAAGACCTGACGTTAACATGGGGGAAGTATTGAGACCGCACATGCACGTGTACAGATGGCCTCTGGAATGCCAGGAGAGTGTCTACCAAAAGGCCACTAAACTAATTAAAGCAAATATGGGTCTCCCTGAGTCAAGCAAAACTCCACCGTCAGCACCAGCTTACACCTCACCTGCCTGGAATACTGTGCAGCAGGGCAGCCATGTGCCTGTATATCCCAAATCTTTGGGATATTGGCTCTCTCCTTGGGAGGAATAACCCATGGCTGATGCCACAAGCTTACATCCTTTATAGGTTAGGAGATGTTATAAGCCACAGTAAGACCCTGTCAATTTAACAGTGGGGAAAATGTAATTATGGATTAACACTATCATCCAACATATGTGTCTATGCCAAAGTACCTACCATAACTATTAGTGCTGCTTAAATACCTATATTCTAATTGCTTGTGCTTCATTAGTAGGATCGAAAGGTTACCCCTGGACAAAACTGTCAACCCATGAAAGGAAACAGCCAGAATTGACCAGAGTCCAAGTCAACAGCTCCAGAGAGAGGTGGACTGTTTTACTTCTCATGCCCCTTTTCTAAGCCTAGGGAACAACCTGCAGAAGAGGGGGCTGGTAGAATGTAAAGGCTCCGTTGGGGTGAATGGTGAAAACTACAGCGATGTAGTCTGGACACTCATTTGATCAACTTGATTGAACAAACAACATGTCACCCCCACTGGATGGTGGGGCTGTGGGGGTTTGGACACAACAGAACAGCCTGTAGATTGGTTTTGCATTAAGGATGCTTGTACTCATGGATTATCATTATAGCTAAAAAAGGAAAAAAAAAAACAGGAAGATGCAAGACAGTTATGGGCAGATACATGATCTGGGATGGGGTGGGGGTGGGGGGGAAGGGAAAGGGAAAAATGCCTGATCTGAATTGGAAAATGATACGAAATGCACAAAGCATCAATAAAAAAACAAAAAGAAATAAAAGATCTGCTCCTCCCCCACTGTGAAAAAAAAAAAAAAAAAAAAGAAAGCAAATGCCCAGATGGTCCTTATTTGTGGATCATTTTCTTCTAAGATGATCTCTTAATTACTTGGTTTATTTTAACTCCGTTGAGGTCTCTCCCACCAAAATGCACTCAGAACCCCCGCCCCACCAGCATTAAAGTTGGGATAAAATAATAACTTTGGTTGTCTACATCAACTTATATGCCTAATATGCTAAGTTAATTTTGCCAAAGTATCAAGAAAATCTGATTTTTGAAGAAAGCATGCACCAAAGAACTGCTCAGAAACAGAAGTGGCTCAGAAAATGCTTCATGTAGTCTCCAATGTGATACGAGGCAGAAAACCAAAAAGAAGGAAAACATTCCTAGACAGGAGAGTGTAGCAAACCTCTAAATAGTTTGCAGCTGTGTGGGCTGCGGTATGATTGGATAAACAGGCCCAACGAGACGCTGGGCTGGAGAATTCTTCCGGCTATGATCACTCTTTTCATCTCCCTCTGTGGTCACAGACAAGGTAGAAATTTCAGGAACTCTCATCTGAATGACTGTGGCCTCTTCACTTAGAAATGCTGTATTAACTAATGTTCCATAAATACAGACTTTATTGTATATATAGTTGTGTTTTAAGTATAGGTGCTCCCTCTAAAAGAAATATTAAGAATAAAAGGAATATAAATGATTTTTGGAAAAAAATATAATTCATGACTTAAGGACTGTTTCTCCTTTGTAATTCAATTTAAAAGGGAGAATGGACTCGTTAATTTGAAAATTAAATTGTTCCTCTGTGTTCAACTTGTATTTGGATACTACTTTTTCATTGCTCAAAAATCCTTTTAAGGCCTTGTAAATGAATATAAATGTAAAGGATTAAAGGGGTTGGTAAAAGCTCCTCTGTTTGCACTTTTTCATAAGAACATCAAAGATTTAAGTGGAAGGGTTGGCGAGAGGCCTCAGCACTTGCCTACCACAGTGAGGACCAGAGTTTGGAGCACAGGACTCACTTTTCCTGCTAGATGTTTTGCACATGCTGGTAACAGTGAGGAGTATCAGGAATGATGAAAGAGGTGTCAAAATATGGGGACATGGGGAAATGTAGAAAAAGTCTGCAACTCCAGTACCAAATAGGGTATGGATGGGGCAGAAGCAGGAACCATGAGGCTGATATCTGTCCATGAGTGTATGTGTATGGCTGAAGGCTACGAAAGAGGAAACACATGCCAGGCAGGAAGAGCCTCTCTTAGAATTATTTGTCAGACTAGTCCAAAAGACTCCCCAAATAGCACAGGCTATTGCCACAGCCCTTGATTACCTTCCAAAACTTGAAGCTAAGGCCCTATTGCTGAAGACAGGACTATGTATGAAGGGGCTGCTTACAGGACCAAGGATGACTCAAAGGCAGCTGCATCACAAAAAAATCCTAACCTAGCACTACTAACAACGCATGAAAATGGCACCTCTGGAATTCCTTGTCTGACTTGCAGGCAGCTAGGCAGGTCAGAGAGTCTTCTATCCTCAGCAGTTGTTACTTATATAATTTTGGGAGGTGCCCTAGTAATTTAGTGAATTTGGGGAGATTCCTGAGACTTGTAACTTTACTTTCTGAGTTTTAAGAAACTTGGCTCCAGGAAAGAAAGTTTCAACTTAGGAGACAACATCACAACAGACCTAAGCACTACCTTACATGACATTCATTACAGGCTCAGCTCTTATCTCACAGATAGCACCAACCTACACTGTGAGAATGCAGGACAGCTGCCGTTGACTGAAGCTGTGGCCCAGTGTTTGCCCACAGTCTAGACCTGGTAGGTTCCAGTAGCAGGGGACTTAAGATTCAAAAATGTGGATGGAATTTAGAAAAGAGAGATTCTGGGAGGGAAAAATCTTGGAAACAAAAAAGATCCATAGAACTAAAAACTCAACAGAAATCACTTCTGATAGACTAGACTAGGTGGAAGAAAAGGCATCCAGAATTTTAGAAAAAGGTTTAGAATTTATTACATTGAGATACTAATTAAAAGAAAAATGAGGCAGAGGCAGGTGGATCTCTGTGAGTTCAAGGCCAGCCTGGTCTACAGAGTGAGTTCTAGGCCAGATGGGGCTGCAGGGAGACCCTGTCTCAAAAACAAAAAAAAAATGAAGTAATCATACAATATTCAGGAGTACTGGAAAATAATTAAAAGAAAAACTTTCTTGTGTGGTATAGAAAAAACAACCCACATTCAAAATAAAGGCATAGAATATTGATTTATACAAAATTGAAATTAGAGCTAAAAATTTCTGAAATCTGATGAAAGGATACCTAAAGAGACAGTTAGACACATAACCCCCCATTAGATTTGGCCAGCCAATGAACGCCCCTGACATAGTGTATTTAAAATTCCAAGGATACAGAATAAATACAGAGAACCGAAAGTTAAATCAGAGCCACAGTGCTTACAAAGTCAGGCCTACCCTATAAAAAAAAAAAAAAAAAAAAAAAACAACTGTCTTTTCAGAAGAAACCCTAAAGGCCAGGAAATAATGGACAGGTATAGTTCAAGCCCTTTAAAAAAATAAGAAAATAAAATTCTACCAATTAAGATTATTTTATCCAGCAAAATTATCCTTTAAAAGGTTATGGATGGCTATCTCTAGAATAGACTATATTAACATACTTAAAGTAATCAGGGATACAGGATTGTTAATTTTCAATGTACTCCTTTTACTGAAGTCCCGGTTACAGCTATTAGATTAAATGGACACAAAAGTTCTCCATGTTTCCCTGTATTATGCAAGCGATAACTCTGACATTTCTTTCCACATAACAAGATAATTTGGGTCAGGAAAAGCTGGTTTTACCTCCTTGAACCAGTGGTATGCAGCCCAGAGGGAGACAGTGTGAGAGGGTGTGGTAAATCACTCGAGCTTGTTTCCTGCTTATAGGTATGTGATACAATGTCTGCCTTCTGGAAAACTATAAATCAGGATTTTGGGGTCTGGGAAACAAGAAAGGCTTCTCTGATTGTAGTGACAGTTACAAAAGCAGAGGGGTAAGGAATACACCTCCTCCCTCCAGGTTGAAATTTTGCCCTACAGTTATATAAAAATCACTGCTAGATAAAGGCTTAGTGCCAGCTCTGGGCTCACCTACCAAGAGCTGTTGGACAGGAAGGCTTTAAAAGCCCCCCAAATAGAGGACATTTGCCTATAACTTTGGGTGCACATAAGAAATGGACAATAAGACCCTATTGCTGAAGATACAGCATGATAAGAGCATGAAAAAAAATACGTTGAGACCCTGCACTGCAAATCAACAGCTGACCTTCATGGTGTCAGAAAGCACTATGCAAACTGCTGGAAAGAAATTGTCTCTGAAGCTTTACTATAGACTTTGTGTCCTACAGTTTTACATTCCAAAGAAGATATAGTGCAATAGTGGCAGCCTGATAAATATACACCCAGAAAGAAAAAAATAATACCAATTTGATTTATGGCCTGCTCCCTGGCGGGGTATGACACACAGCCTTGGTGCCTCCTAATGCCAGAAGACTCTATTGACCACATTAGAAAGCTATTGGCATCCCTTTGTCAAAGAGTTTTAATGTCCCAACCAAGATATTATGTAAGCATATGTGTCTGTGCCCATAGAGGAACTTGTTATAATCTTTAGTGTTTGTCACTATTTGTGTTTTATTACTAAAATTAAAAGGAGACTGCTAGGGGCTGGAGAGATGGCCTAGTGGTTAAGAGCACCAACTGCTCTTGCAGAGGACCTGGGTTTGATCCCCAGCACCCACATGGTGGCTGAAAACCGTCTTTAACTCCAGTTCCAGGGGATTCCTACACCCTCTTCTGACCTCCGCGGCATTGCATGACATGGGTGCACAAACCTACATGCAGACAGTACATTCAGACACATATGAAAATAAATAAAATAAAAAAAAAGAGACTGCCAAACAACCCACCAGTCCCTTGCAAACAGACCTTAGACAGTCCCAAGAGTTTGATGCATCACCTCAGAGAGAAAAAAAAATGGCTCTTTTATTTCACATTTTCTCTCACCCTCCCCTCCAAAGTCCAGGGACTCTCGTAGAAGAGGTTGGCACAACAGATTGTAAGGGCCAAGGAGAGGGGATGAATTGTGAGATCACAGCAAAAATGGACTAGAATATTTTTATCAACATGTTTGTGTAAGCAAACCTCTACAACTGGACTTGAGGACCCTGGGTTGTACAAAAACTGGACTCATTTGTTAACTAATTGGGTTATATGGACACTCCTTATGTTTATTGCCTGTGTGTACTTACTGGCCAAATTTTAAAAAATTAAAAAGAAAACAAAATAGATTTTGGATTCTAAAAAGCAAATTGATGGAAATAAAAATCTTCCAAGATAAACTTAAGCTAACTAATTCATGACTACTAATCCGCCACAACAGAACACTACATTGCACATATAAGAAGAAAGATACAGACAGGCAGGCAAACTTTGGAAAGAATAAAGCTTATGAGAAGAACTGATAAATAAGAATTGGGAAAGAATCATACACCATTAACTCAGTAAACTTACAAACAGCTAGAACAAAAAAAAGGAGAAAAGAACAGTATATAACTTTTTAATAATCACCTTAAATCCAAATGGTGTCAGCTCTTTAATTAAAAAGACATAGACTAAGTGACTGAATTAAAAAATAAGTGCACAAACCTGCACGCAGATAGTACATTGATACACATACAGAGATAAATAAATGCCGGGCGTGGTGGCGCACGCCTTTAATCCTGGCGCTTGGGAGGCAGAGGCACGCGGATCTCTGTGGGTTCCGGGCCAGCCTGGTCTACAGAGTGAGTTCCAGGACAGCCAGAGCTACAGGGAGACCCTGTCTCAAAAAGACCAAAAAATAAATAAATAAATAAATAAGATCTAGGCAGACACGATGGTGCTCACACCTTTGATCCCAGCACTCAGGAGGCAGAGGCAGAGGCAGAGGCAGGCAAGACTCTGAAAGCTTGAGGCTGGCCTGATCTACATGTTGAGTTTTAGGCCAGCTGGGGCTACAGGGAGACCCTGTCTCAAAAAGACCAAAAATAAAAAGTAAAAGACTAAGAACCAATTGTCTGCTGTCTTCAAGAAACTCATTTTATGACAAAGACATACAGAGAGAGAAAAATTAATGTATGTAAAATGATATTGCAAGCACATATGATCCAAGAGCAAGTTAAAGTAGCCATTATTATATCTAATAAAACACACTTCAAGCCAAAATTGTGAGCACTACATAATAAAATATCATGAAACATAATTAATTAAAAGAACAGCCCATCAACCAGATATAATAATTTGAAATATATATGCACTGAATGTTGATGCAATCAATTAAAAAAAGAAAACAACACTACTGGACATAAAAGATAAGCACTCCCAGACCCAACCAAGGCGAGTGACTTGAGTACCTGAGTCCTATATAAATAGCTAATTCAGGCCAAATAATAATCACCAAAAAATCTTCAGAACTAATTGATCCGTAGATCAAATGGACATAACCAACAATAATATTTCATCTAAGAATGGTGAAACTACAACAATATAGACTGGACACTCATTTGATCAACTTGATTGAACATACAAGCCCCCCCTGCTGGATGGTGGGACCCATGAGCTGTGTGGGTTTGGGCACAACTGCTTGCAAATTGGTTTTACATGAAGGATGCTTGTACTCACAAATTATCACTTATTGTTAAAAAAAATGAAAACAAAACAAAAAAGAAAAAAAAAAAAGAGTAGTGGAGTGTACATTCTTTTATGCTTTTCTCCCGTCCATGGGACTCTCTTTGAGATGGAGTACATTATAAGTCATAATGCAGGGCTTAACAAATACAAAAATAATTCCCAAATGAGATAACTTCATGCACACTATTATATCGCAGTGGAACAAAATTAGAAAATAATGGCAAAAGAAACTACAGGATGTATCCAAACACAGAAAGATTGGGCTAATATATTGTAAAGGGATCTATAAGTCATAATGGAACTTTTTTTTGGGGGGGGTCTTTTTGAGACAGGGTCTCCCTGTAGCTCCAACTGTCCTGGAACTCACTATGTAGACCAAGCTGGCCTTGAACTCACAGACATCCGCCTGCCTCTTCCTCCCAAGTGCTAAGGTTAAAGGTCTGGCAGTAGTAGAACAGTTTTTAATTCCCAGAATTGAAGGAAAATGAAAAATGTAACTTACCAGAACCTTTGGAGAATGACAGTTCAAAGTGTGAATTTCATAAGCATAATTGATGGAAATAGAAATCTTCCAAGATAATCTTAAGCTAAGTAATTCATGACCACTGATCCGCTATGACAGAACACTACATTGCACATATAGGAAGAAAGATACAGAGAGGCAGGCAAACTTTGGAGAGAAAACAGCTTAAGAGAAGAATTGATAAATAAGAATTGGGAAAGAATCATACACCCTTAACTCAGTAAACTTACAAACATCTAGAACAGAAAAAGGAAAAAAGAACAATATATAACTTTTCAATAATCACCCTAAATGCAAATGGTCTCAGCGCTTTAATTAAAAAGACATAGAAAGTAACATTAAAAGTTCAGAGTGATCTGAAATATGTAACCTTGGAATGTACATAAACTTCTAAAAAGAATGAGACCAAACCAAACCCAAAATTAGTAAATGGAAAGAAATAATAAAAATCAGGGCAGTTATTGTTGAAATGGAAACTAAAAGAATAATACAAATGATTCATGAAACAAAGAGCTGGTTCTTAGACATGTTCCTTAGACAAATGAAGCAAAGCAAAGAGAAAGAAAGAAGACACAAATTGTGAAAATTGGAAATTAATATAGGATACTAACACAGAAACCAGTGAAATTCAGTGGATCTTTAGGAAATATTTTGAAAACTTCCCTTTAAAAAATTGGAAAAATTTTTAAATGGATGAATTACTGGACACATGTAGCCTACCAAAACTGAATCACAAAGCTATAAACAACTTAAATAGATGTGTAATGAACAATGGAATTGCTGCAGTAATGGTCTCTTCCAACAAAGAAAACTCTAGGACTGGATCAATTCACTGCTGGATTCTGTAAAATATTCAAAGACGTAACAGCCCATGCTCCTGAAATCATTCTATAAATAGAAGGAAATTCCCTTCAATCTGAGTCTATAAAGATAGAATTATCCTCATGCAAACCTAAACAAGAACATAAGTAGAAAAGCTATGGAGCAATTTCCCTGATAAATATATATGCAAACTCTCCAGTAAAATAGTTGCATATGAAATTTATAGCTTATTAATAAGATCATACACTGCTATCAAGTTTATTTAATTCTATTCCTTGGGTACAAGATTGACTCAATGTATGCAAACCAATATGTGGAATATAACTCACAAACATAATTAAAGACAAAAGTTGCATAACCATTTCAACAGTGCAAAGAAAACTTTCAAAAAATTTACCATCTGATCAAAGCTCTGAAGGAACCAGAAATTGAAGGATCATACCATAATATAACAAGGGTTATTTATGATAAACTTATATACAACAAGTCTCTTAGTCCAATACTTTTCCAATAGGCTATTACTATCCAGAACTTACAAAAAACTCAGAAAATTAAACAAAAGGACAAATAACTGAATTGCTAAATGGACAAATGAACTGAATAGATAGTTCTCAAAAGAAGTAGTTCAAATCACCAATAAATATATGAAACACAGTAAATATCTTTTACCATCAGAAATGCAAATCAAAACTATGCCAGGATTCCATCTCATCCTAGTTAGATTCTCTAGCAATCATCAAGGAAACAAAAACAAAACAAAACAAAACAGCACAACAGCAAAATGTGGGAAGTGATGTGAAGAAAGAGAAATGCTTAGGTTCTATGGTGGGAATGTAAGTCAGTGAAGTCACTGTGGAAATCAGAATGAAAGTTTGTCAGAAAACAAAACAAAACAAAAAACAGAACTATAGAAATTCTTTATAATCTATTCCACTCCTGTACACACGCGCACACACACACACACACACACACACACGTATGTGTATATTCAAAAGAATCAAAGTTAGCATACATTAGAAATACCTGCATACCCGTGTGTAACATGGTGCTATTCACAGTAGCCAATCCATAGTACTGGCCCGTTTACCTGCCTACTGATGGAAGGACAGATAAAGTACATGAGGAATGTGTATACTGTGGAGTATAATTCAGGCATAAATAAGAATGAAATCATACCTTTGCTGGAAAAGAATGGAGCCATTATCATGATTAAACCAAATAATTCAGGCTCTGAGAGACAAATATCACTTGTTTTCTCTCATCGGCTGAATGTAGATTTTTTTTTTTTTAAGTAGGAGAGCAATCACTTTGAGGAAGGGCTGGGGGAAGGGGTCAAGATAAGCTAATATGGGAATGAGGATGATCAACATACATTATACACATGTATAAAAATAAAATACATTATACAAAATACATTATACGCATGCATAAAAGTAAAACCAGTCATTTTGTACAATTAATAGGTGCTAATAAAAAAATCTTTGGGAATATTGGATAACAAGTAAGGACTGTGTTTTAGATGATGTGACTCAGAGATAGAGTAGTTGTCTAACATGAATAAAATCCTGGCTTCAGTTCCCAGTAGAACAACAAAAATTGCATGTAAACACACACATCATCTGCTATTGCCCTCCCCGCTTCCTCTTGAGGCAGAGGTTCATGTATCCCAGGTTGTCAATTAGCCAACTCATTGTTCAGCCAAGAATGAACTTAAACCTCCTCTCCTCTAGCCTCCATTTCCTGAGTGCTAGGATTACAGGCTTGCACCACCACACCTATAATGGAGTACTTGGGATCAAACCCAGAGCTTCAAGCATGCGGGGAGACAAGCACTTTACAATTGAGCCCCAAGCCAAAGGATACTGTCTCTTTTTTCTATTTTGTTATATAATCTCATTCAGCCTATGCAAATATTTATGAGTATCTGATGAGTACGCCAAGCTTCATGAAGGACAGGCATTGTCTTGTTTTCTTGTTAGCATCTAATATCTGGTTTGTACTTGCCTTAGCAGAACTTACCAAAGGAAGTTTAACATGGATGTAATGGTAACGCAGGAATAGTAAGTGGTCATGATTAATCTCAAAAGATGATTAAAACGTAGGTGTGCGTTTGCAAAATGGATCAAGTAAAAGTAGTTGCCATGTAAGCATGACAACTTGAGTTTGATTCATGGAACCTGTGGAGAAAGCTGGCAGTGGTGCCATGCATTTGCAGTCCCAACTCTCAAACAGTGAAGTGGGAGAGAGAGGCAGAAAAATCAGGCAAACAAAAGACAGAAAACCTGTAAGGTTGTGGGTCAGCCAACCAAGTTCACACAACTTAGAAACAAGAGACCATGCTTCTGACCTTCACAAAGGTGCTACATATGTGCATGCAGCCAGAAGCAGGCAGAGTAATAGTAATAAATAATAATAAATAGTAATAAATAATTTTAAAAGCCATGCTATAATCTCAGCACTCAGAAGGCTGAGGTAAGATGGCTACAAGGTTGAAGCCAGCCTGGTCTATACAATGGACTGTTACAAAAAATAACAAACAAAAACAAAAAACAAGACCTTGTCACAATAAGACAAAGCTCCCAAACAAAGAACCCAGGTAGTTAGAGACCTGAGGGAGGTACTGCTAATGAACAGGATATTTACAGAGATTTGGCAAGTTTTCTGACCACCTATTTATCAGTGTGTTTACAGTTAAACACTTAAGTACCTGATTTATATTCATATTCTCTCTCTCTCTCTCTCTCTCTCTCTCTCTCTCTCTCTCTCTCTCTCTTCTACCTGGTGTCTCTCACTGGAAAACCCTGGTGGAAATAAGAGGTGCCAGTGTGCAGAACAGAGAAGAGAGCCTGGGCACAGTGGGGGATAGGGCACCGGTCTGAGGAGGAGGACAGATGGAGGACAATGGGTGTGAAGTTCCTGCAAATTTTGTTTGACTGTTACTGTTACTGTTCATAACAGTGTTACCATATAGGACTACTTCTGCTGAACAATATAAGAATAACTAGATGCAAAATAATTATTATCTCCACACCAACTTCCTGTAATTACACAGTTGTCCCATGTATGATGCTTTATTTTCTTCTCAAAGTCAGCATATATTGTTGCACTGGTTTTATATGTTACTAAGTTTATATATTGTAGACCATGAATCTAGTAATAAAAACCAGAACTTACTCTTGTGTAATGTATGGCTGTTATCAGCCTTTCCTCTTGGTGGAAACTAATCATTATTAGGCATGTTCTTGGAGCTTCTTGGTCCTTAATTTTACAAGCTACAGCTGCACATTAATTAAATTATTTCAAATACACAGGAAAAACATCAGCCATTTTCAAGAAAAAAATGTTGTTTGTGAAAAATGTAGATGTGTGATTGTAAGTACCTTGCTCATAGGCAAATTGATTAACACTGTTTAGCCCCAGAAAATAACAGGAAACCACAACAGCCAGAAAGCAGCTGAAGAAACATCTCTCCTGTCACATATAAGGCAAGAAAACCCTATCCCTTGCAGGGTCTTTGACTCGCTTTTATTCAGCATTCCTTCTACACATGCTAAAACAAGGACAAACGCTTGCCCCGGACACTGATACTCTGTGGTGATTCCATTCTACTGTGTCTCCAACATGCCATGCTTCCAAATTCACCTGGTATTAAGAATAAAACCACCTCCACCTAGACTAGGATCTCACATATTAAACTTGCCTCTCATTCTAATACCTTATTTCTGATATAATCTTGCTTAGGGTAGGAAAGACTGGGAGAATATTTAAAGCAGAAAGAAATTCAAGAGTTCTGTGTTGGTCAGTTGAAGTAGAGATTGGTGTTGCCTTCCATGGGTAAATTGAGTCTGGATAAAAATGTGAGCGATGTGGAGTTGTCACTCCTGGAGGGACTCGGAGCTATGAGTGTGGATGAGAACAGCAGGGGGGAGAAAAACAGATCTTCATGAGTGATTTGGTGCTTTCAGACAGAGAACTGCCTGGATGTTAGAATGGATTTTTATTCTCAAGTAGATAAACAGTGTGCTGCTGAGTTTTCACTAGAGATCCATGCTATGAAATGCAGAGTCAGTGAATGTACATGGGGTGAGTGATGTTTGGGTTCTAGAAAGCAGCCAGAGATCATCCACAATCAGTGTGAGTTCTCTTTAGTTTTCTTTGCATATTGTGATGTTTAAAACCTGTGGCCATTTGACTAAGTATTCCAACGTGTAATGCTGAAGACCTAAAATCGTGGAGAGTGCTAGAACTTTTTTTAATTTACAAGGAATTATATTAATGCCAGCATATAAGAAAAATATTTTTGTATTCCTAAGATAAGGAATATTTATAGGCATGGAATACAAGGTAGAAACTATATTAAGAAGTTTATAAAGAAGAATGCAATGAAGCAGAAAATAAAAAGACACAGCAGGAAAAACATTGAAACCTAACTTACAAAGCACAAGTTTCATAATATATGAAGATATTTTATAAATGCTATTAAACATCCATAGAAACATTAGGGTGGTTTAAATAATTTTAAAATTAAGAAATGCATAAATATCAATTAATTTGTGAAACAATATTTGGTATGCTTGTAAAAGTGAAAGTGAGATATTACTTCTGTTATTGGTAAGGCAAAGATATACTCAAATCTTATACTATCATGGCAGATCAGTTTGGTAATATGTTTCTAAAGTCCAAATACTGGCTAGAGTATTGTTTTCCAAAGATAACAGCAGTAATGTCATAAACCTATGTCACATATTTTTCTTACAATGTGACATCAACACTCTCTTGAGTGATAGAATTAATTTTCCTTTTAAAATGTTTTTTAATGTTATTTATTATTTTTATTTTATGTGTATGAGTGTATTGCCTGAATGTAGGTAGGTACACCTGTTTTGTCCAATACCCTCAGAGATCAGAAGAAGGCATCAGATCTCCTGGTACTGGAATTAAGTATGGTTGTTAGCCATCACATGGGTGCTGGGTCTGGAACCTTGGTCCTCTGCAAGAGCAACCAGTGCTCTTAACTGCTGAGCTATCGTTCTACCCCACCCCCCCCATTGTAAATGTCGGTGATCTTTAAGGAAATTCAGCGATTTCCTTTTTCTCTCACTTTTCTCCTCATCTCCTCCTCCTCTTCTTCCTTCTCCCTCTTACTCTCTCTCCATATGCTCTTGAAGTCTAGCCACTGTCTTCTGCATAAGCTAAGGCTGAGATCATAGCTACCATAAACTACAGCACCTATGAAGAGTCACCAAACCTTCAAGTGACCAAATCACCCCTCTTCTAGCTAAAATCCAGATAGAGCAAAATGGAGGCAAGACACATTCATTGCATTTGATTTATTTATTCATAGAAACTGTAGGAGAAAACAAACGATGACAGTTTAGAGGAATATTTAATGGAGCAACAGATACTTAATAACCTGAAGCAGCAATCAAAGAAATGCATGTATTTATATACAACAAAATCCATTACAACTTCTAGTCTTTGATTCTTACAAGGTAGTGTAAAACTTGGAAACTGCTTAAACAAATTGGGTTGTATGGAGACACTAGAATATCTCAGAGAACTGTATCAAGGGACTATGGTATATCTGTAGTTGGTATGTGGAATCCTTTCATTGATAATACTGGGTAAAAAGGCAGATTTCAATTTTTATAAGTAGTTTCCCATTCATTTGGGGTATCTTTTCTCTTTAAGCATAGGAAAACGTAAAAAGATATACTTCAGAATTATAAATATAGATAGCATGCCTAATAAAGTAAAATAACCTCTTTCTAGTTTAGAAATAATTTAAAAATGAGTTTAAAGCATCATTTCCTTTAAGTGCCATATGTGCTGTGAGCTATACATTGCCAGTGCTTTGGCTTTTAAAGAGATGAGGTGCGTTTTTCACATTTCCAAAAACTGCAAATGGTGCCCATGACCATCCGCTTTCCCATGTCCTTGTCCCCATTACCGTCAAATGAGCAGATGTCTTCCCTGTGTTTAAAGGATGGGTAAGAAGCTGGTAATAATCATGTATTTGAATGTGCAGAGATGCTACACTGAAAATGAACGAAGCATATCAAAAAGGTCCTAGAGCTAAGATCCACATATGAGAAAAGACATGCATGTAAATTAATACTCGTTTAGTTATGAAGAACATAATTTAATAAGACTTTAACACACTGAATTAGACAAGTAATACAATGAATAAAGGAATTCAAAAGTATATATATATATATATATATATATATATATATAGAGAGAGAGAGAGAGAGAGCAAGAATTCATCTACATCTAAGTGTTTTAATTATGTATAAAGAGGATTAAAGAAGATTCATTTATTTATTGCTTATGTTTATATTTATATATTATTTATATATTATTTATTAATATATTTTGGTTACTTTCAACAGTATAAAATATTTACCTAAAATGATATATTCCATACTTTAATAATATAGGATCAATCCAAGTAATAATTTTAAGTTTAGTCAAATCTGACTTTAGAACTTATGGACATGACCTTCATTGTTCAACTTCCATTACCCAGACATATGGCTAAATAGATGGGTTGCTTCTGGCCATAAGAGTTATATAAGTATGTTTGCTAAAATATTATTATATATTTTAACTATATATTAACTAGCAATTCCATGTCAGTGGCCCAGAAGTATTTAAAATTTTTCATAATTTTATTTTTCCAAATTAGGTTTCCTATCTTAAAGTGGTTGACCAATATTTTCTCATATTGCTTCAGGAGGCTGCATGAAAAATAATTCACTGAGAATTTTTATAAACATACTAGTAATGAAATATTTTAACCTTGCCATAGATCACATAGAGATGTGCTAGTGAATACAGAAAATGGCCAAGAAACCCATGGTTCCATTAAGAGAGGAAACTGAAGCTCAGAGAATAAAATCACCCAAACATCAGAAACTGAAAAACAAGAAAGCTAGTTACTAGAATCAGAGTTTGTAAATGCCAGTGCATGTCTTTCTCTCTCTGCCTGCCTTCCACTGTGTGCCCATAACACAAATGCCTGCTGGTCAAAGATGAGTGAGTGCTTCTAGTTCTCTAGCCTAGGTGTCCACTTTTGTGTGGGATGCTCAGAGCACAATTGATTCTGGGTTCTTTTTAATTAACAAGACAGTTCTAAATGTATATCATGGATGTGCCTCATGCTATATAGATTGCATCCAACACTGTTGTTAAGTAATTGAGTGGTTATGGCAATCTTCCTAAATCATTGCAAATTATTAAGCAGCATGTGGTACAGTTGGGACCAGAAAGGCTCAGGTGTAATAAATGATTGTCCTTTGAGAGAGTCATTTCTTCATAATAGGCCAGTGATTCATTAGGGAAATGCAAGAAGCTCTGACTGTAGTAATTAAGCATATTGAAAAATGTTATGTACATAGAATCCTTTGCTCCTTGTATGAATTAAAGCTGAAAATAAAGATCAATTGCCTGATAAGCAACAAAAGATGCTAAACTTGGACATTTTCTTTGCCATATTTTTATTTTTATATAAATCATTATTTTATAGGAAGAATGCCAAATTTCCATTTTAAATGTAATTTATGATTACAAAAATATTTTTAAAATTGGGAAGCCTGAAAAACTCAAAGAAATACTTAGGAGATGGGATATTATTAGAGTTTTAGAGAAATATAAAATAAAAGGTTGAGATTACAGGAAATTTATTAGAATTTTAAAATAAACATAAAGTGAAGAATAATTCTCTAATTGCTCTACTGAAGTTAAAGTCTAGAGTATCTTGCATCTAAGTCTGCTTTTCTCTAAAGTTGCCCTGAAGCCTCCTGACAGTCATCAAAATCAGACACTGCCCTTTCGTGTCTTGCCCTTTTCTTGGACACACATGTATTGTGTTGCTGGGCATGCATGTGTTGTATTGGGCATCTTTGGTTTTCACACACAATCTTTAAACCTTTTCCCCTTTCAGTTCCTATAAGTTGCTATGCCAAAATTCAGGCTGTTAATTTCTGCATGCTCCTTTACTAATGAGTTAACTACATTCTGAATCATTTTTGTTAACAGTTGTTAGACACAACACCATTTGAAGATACAGTTCTATTTCAATCCCAAATACATCCTTTTAAGTTTTAAGTAGGAATGGACAAAAGTGTCCACGCTAAAACTATCCAAAATCCGTGGGTCATGATTTACATTCAATTAAGGGAAAATGAGTCAACTTGGGATTTTTACATGAATTCCAATACCTGGACTTGCTATTGCACCAGTTTCATTGGGGACCTTTATTTTTCCACTACATAAGTAGTATCTCATCACAGACCTGCCTATAGGTGAAGGCAGGATACTGCATTTACATGCCTCTGAGGTAAAAGATGCAGAAAAGCACCTGCCTGCGCTCTGCTCAGTGGCCCAGGACAATGCGGTGCGGGGGGGGGGGGGGACTTGGAGTAAGCAATTCTTTCCTTACTGAGGTTGTTTTTTTTTTTTCCTGAAAAATATTTAGGAGTTGATTATGAGATAGTTTTGGAAATATTTCTGAAAACTGGACAAATTAGTTAAGCATTTGAAGTAAAATTGTAACATGTAAAGTAGAAAAACACCTTTTATACAAGTATAGAAATAAGAACATATCATGCTAAAGTCTCCTTAAGCTATGCACCTAAACAAAATATATCAATACAGGAGCTCTGACATCAACAATGGATTATTCTACCAAGGAGATGTTGGCCAGGGGATCCAAGCCCCCACAAATGGTAAAGGCTCCTTGCCTCCTAACTGGGATATCTGCAGGAAGAGAGGCGATAAGGCCCTGCTGTTGAAGACCTGATACAAACATGGCAAAGATGTATGGAGACCGCACTTGCAAGTATACAGATGGTCTCTGGAATGCCAGAGAGTGTTACCAAAGACCACTAAACCAATAAAGCAAATATAGGTCTCCTTGAGTCAAGCAAGACTCCTCTGTCAGCACCAGCTACACCTCATCTGCCTGGAAATACTGTGCAGCAGTGGCAGCCATATGTCTGTATATCCCAAATCTAATTGGCTATTGGCTCTCTCCTTGGAGGAATAACCCATGGCTGATGTCACAAGCTTACATCCTCTAATGGTTAGGAGATGTTATAAACCACACGAAGACCCTGCCATACTTGACAGAAGAAAATGTAGATCATGAATTGACATACCATCCAAACATCTGTGTCTATACCAAAGTAACCTACCATAACAATTAGTACTGTTTAAATACCCATATATCTAATTGTGTGTGCTTCATTAGTAGGATCGAAAGGCTATATATTATACTGTTTAAATACCTAAATATCTAATTGCATGTGCTTCATTAGTAGGATCGAAAGGTTAAGCCTGGACAAGCTGGCAGCCCATGAAAGAAAACAGCCAGAATTAACTAGAGACCAAGATATCAGCTCCAGAGAAAGTAGAGTGTTTTGCTTCTCATCCACCTGTGCCCCTTTTCTAAGCCTAGGGAACAATCTGCGGAAGAGGGGGCATGGTAGAATGTAAGGGCTTCGATTGGGGTTAATGGTGAAACTACAACAATATAGACTGGACACTCATTTGATCAACTTGATTGAACATACAAGCCCTCCCTTTCAGGATGGTGGGACCCATGAGCTGTGTGGGTTTGGGCACAACTGCTTGCAAATTGGTTTTACATGAAGGATGCTTGTACTCACAAATTATCATCTATTGTTAAAAAAAAATGAAAACCAAACAAAACAAAAAAGCAGAGAAAGATGCAGAAAACTTATGGCAGAATGCACGATCTGCGATGGGTAGGGGTGGGGTGGGGGGGAAGGGAAGGGGATATATGCCTGAACTGAATTGGAAAATGATGTATGAAATACACAAAGCATCAATAAAAATAAATTAAAAAAAAAGAAATAAGAACATATCAAGGATCTGTTGGACTCATGAGTATGACGGAGCCAACAGGATCATAAGTTCAAAAAACTACTCAAGTACCTATTTGTAGGAAATGACTAAAGAAAGTGAGAATAAGCTTGCTGTTTTAGATACAAAAGAGAATAATGTTCTACAGTCAAAACCACATTTGTGCTACATTTTTTCCTCCAGGAAAGATTCACTTCCATCCGTAAAAGTCAAAAACCTACAAGTTAAAGTGGAATGTTAGGGTCTACTCTTAATTAGTAGTTAATAGTCAAACAAATTTCTCTTTCTAGATAGCTAACTAATCTTTAAATTGTCTCATAAACAATTCCCCAGCGTTACTTTTTTTGCTTTAAACATGTTTGGAGAATTGCTTGTAACACAAATAATTATATAGAGTGAAGTCATCATGTGTCTAACTATGTGTACAAAGATTAAGTTTATCAAAGGAAACAGACTGACAATTCATTGGTTTCATTATATAGCAACCACTGAGACATTAATTTGTCTTTTGTTAAAATCGCTCAAAGGCAAATTGAGTGAAGAAAATCCTACTTTCTAATTCGAAGTAAGTTTAAAGGTTTTGAATCATTAAGTACCCTCATATGTTCAGAAAACAAGGGGCTGGATGTACTTGGAGTCTATAGTGCATACATGGTTCTGAGACCCTGTGCTAGACTTGTAGGGCTGTTGGCCATTCTAAATACATGGACTCTCCAGAAGGCTGGGAACTGATGGAAGTTCTTAAGGCAGACTGACTCCCTCAGTCTGGTTTGTAGGAAGATTCTTCATTTCTTTCATATAAAATATAGTTTCTTGCCTTTTATAAGTTTATTCTATCCTATCTTATATACTATAGGACTAATAACATAATTGTAATGGTATAAAATATAGGTTTTCTGAGGGTGTGTTAGAATTTCCCTCTACACATGGACTACTTAAGGAGAGATACCGGTGAAACAAAGTTGAGAACATCCATTCCTGAAAATGGAATACCATTCCTTACCATTAGCCATGCCTATAACCATTAGAATGGGAGATGGACAAAGAGTTCATGGGAAAATTTAATAGGATGTAATTCACATATAATAAAAATCACCATGGTAAAGTGTAACATTTAGGAACATATGTGTTCACAAGTCCGTTTACCCATTGTATCTAATTTTAGAGAATATTCATCAGCCCAAAGAGAAATGTAAGCAGATTACCAGTCATTACCCGTTTTCAGCCCATGACTATTACCAGTTAATTTTCCATATTCTTAGGCCTTATAAATATAAAAATACTCCAAATAAATGTAATAATACAGCATTTGTTCTTTTATGTCTGGTTTCTTTCACTTAGCATAATTTTCAAGCTTCATTCAAGTTGTACCTGAAACAGCATTTCATTCATTTTTTCCATATTCCATAACATCAGATCACAGTTCATTTATTCATTTATCAGGTAGTGGACATTTGGAGTCTTTCCACTGTTTAATATGTGTTTTAAATTCTGTTGGGCTGGACCACTTGGTCAAATGGTCATTCTGTTTAATTCAGCAGCCAAATGCTTTTCTACAGTGATGGCATAATTTAAATTCATACTAGCTACAGGAGAGGACTTCAGTCCCTACACACCCTTGGCGTCACCTACTCTTGTCCAGCTTGCCTTCACTGTCATGTTCCCACTAGTATCACGTTATTCTGACTGGAGTTTCTCTCAAAGCCAATGGTGTTATAGTTCAATGTGATAGTTAGCTTTTTGTATTTCTTAGAAAAATTACTGTTCAAATCCATTCTTCTTTTATTTTGTTATTTTTTGTGGTACCTGTTTTATATTATAGATATTATGCTCTTACCAAGTCAATCATTTGCAAACATTTTCTCTGATTCCATTTTGCCTTTTTTTTTCTTGATACTTTCCTCAGAGGCACAAATATTTTCAATGTTGTTGAAGTTTAACTTATCTATTCATTCTTCAATCACAAGTATTTTGCTGTCATGTATAAGAAAATGTCTGCCGGGCATGGTGGCGCAGGCCTTTAATCCTAGCACTTGGGAGGCAGAGGCAGGAGGATCTCTGTGAGTTCAAGGCCAGCCTGGTCTACAGAGTGAGCTCCAGACCAGTTGGAACTAAAGGGAGACCCTGTCTCAAAAATACCAGATAAATAAATAAATAAATAAATAAGAAAGAAAATGTCTAAACTCCTGCAAATACACACTTGTGTTTGACTTTAAGAGTCTTACAGTTAGGCTCCCCTGGAAAAGCTGCAAGGTCTCTTGGTCATTGAACCATCTCTCCAGCACTGAAATTATTCCCTTTCTTAAAAAATGCCCAGACTGATAGTGAGACTTGAGTGCTCAGTGCTCAGGCCAGGACCTTACTAGGACCACCTGAAGCACAGGATTGAAAGGTTATTCCTGGATAAACTGTCAACTCATGAAAGGAAACAGCCTGAACTGATCAGAGTCCAAAACAACATCTCCAGAGAAAGTAGACTGTTTTGCTTTTCACCCACTTGTGCCCCTTTTGTAAGCCTAGGGAACAATCTGTGGAAGAGGGGGCGTGATAGAATGTAAGGGCTGCGATTAGGGTGAATGGTGAAACTACAGCAATATAGACTGGACACTTATTTGATCAACATGATTGTACATACAAGCCCCCCCTGCTGGATGGTGGGAGCCTTGGGCTGTGTGGGTTTGGGCATAGCTGCTTGCAAATTGGTTTTATATGAAGGATGCTTGTATTCATTACTTATTACTTATTGTTAAAAAATCAAATAAAAAATATATATTAAAAAATAAAGTGAAATAAACCTTTTCCTCCTGCCCCCCCCCCCCAAAATGCCCAGACCTGAATGTCTTCACCTGACACTGAGGACAAATTCAGTTCTCAAGCTCTGATTCCCATTGCATTGAGATCACCTGAAAACCATCTAGCCATCCTGGTATACTCACTTATCCGTGATGCTAACCATTTATATATTGCAGCATAACCACATTTTGCTAAATAATCTTGTACTAGACTTTTTTCTTCTTTTGAAAGATGAGTAAATGTTCAGTTAGTGCCTAACAGGAAGAATCTCCAATTTCAGTGCAGAAATAATATGTTCATTTACATATATATATATATATATATATATATATGCTGTACACTGAGCTGTACACTGTGTCCTACTGAACTTGGACTTTTTCTGACATTTAAGCAGTCATGTATGAAAAACATCAATGACTCCAAAATTGAAAATAAATCCTTACCTACTATCAGATAATCCTGTTTCATATTTGTACTGCTGAATTAGGTTATCCAAATTTCTGCATAGCTGCAGTGTCACAGAAACCACCACTCTCTGAAGAACTTTCCCCATGTAAGGCAGAGTAGATGTGATTAAGCCAATCCACTGTGGGTGCATCTTACAAGCACAATGCTGATGCAAAGCTCTTATCACTGCACACAGGAACATGCCTTGACACGTGATTGGCTGAGCATGCAAATACTGAAGAGAAGTCATGGGCTGATGGGGACTGATGTGTTCCAGGTCAGATACAACAAAATCAAAACCTGTTTCATTTTCTTCAGGAATAGTCATTACCCGGTGTTCTAGAACAATCAGCCTCTGAAGCACTCTAAGAAGCTGTGACTGGAGGGTGCTGCCATTATCGAACTCATCCTCTGAGAAATTGATGAGGCTGTCCTCAGAGAAACCTTCTTCCACAGCAACCATGTTCTTACCTGACACTTTTTCACTATGCCATTTCTGTACACTGAAGATCGAAGACAGCAAGCAATGGAGAATCACTTTCTGAACTTTGCACTTAGATAACATATCAGAGATAAAACTAGGGAAACCCTTTGCTGAGCTTTCTATGACTTTTGCTAGCTCAGTAAAGAGCAGAGTCAAGATTTCTATGCTCATCATCTGCATGTTTCGATTGCCTATTAAGTCTTGGGTAGTGACCTTGACATGAGTTGGGTAATGGCTACGCATATAATATAAACAGAGAGAAATAAGAATTTCAATGTACATAGAACTCCGGAAGTTATGATTTGAGTCCACTGGAATGTGACTATAAAAATCTTTGCCCATAACAGAGATCCGATGTCTGGCCAACAGATTCTGAAGCAGAGACNGTGATGTTTGGGTTCTAGAAAGCAGCCAGAGATCATCCACAATCAGTGTGAGTTCTCTTTAGTTTTCTTTGCATATTGTGATGTTTAAAACCTGTGGCCATTTGACTAAGTATTCCAACGTGTAATGCTGAAGACCTAAAATCGTGGAGAGTGCTAGAACTTTTTTTAATTTACAAGGAATTATATTAATGCCAGCATATAAGAAAAATATTTTTGTATTCCTAAGATAAGGAATATTTATAGGCATGGAATACAAGGTAGAAACTATATTAAGAAGTTTATAAAGAAGAATGCAATGAAGCAGAAAATAAAAAGACACAGCAGGAAAAACATTGAAACCTAACTTACAAAGCACAAGTTTCATAATATATGAAGATATTTTATAAATGCTATTAAACATCCATTAGAAACATTGGGTGGTTTAAATCATTTTTTAAAACTTAAGAAAGCATAACTATCATTAATTTGTGAATGAAACAATATTTGGTATGCTTGTAAAAGTGAAAGTGAGATATTACTTCTGTTATTGGTAAGGCAAAGATATACTCAAATCTTATACTATCATGGCAGATCAGTTTGGTAATATGTTTCTAAAGTCCAAATACTGGCTAGAGTATTGTTTTCCAAAGATAACAGCAGTAATGTCATAAACCTATGTCACATATTTTTCTTACAATGTGACATCAACACTCTCTCATTGAGTGATAGAATAATTTCCTTTTAAATGTCTTTTAATGTTATTATTATTTTGTATTTTCTGTGTATGAGTGTATTGCTGAATGTAGGTAGGTACACCTGTTTTGTCCAATACCCTCAGAGATCAGAAGAAGGAAGAGCTTCAGATCTCCTGGTACTGGAATTACGTATTGGTTTTAGCCATCAGCATGGGTGCTGGGTCTGGGAACCTGTGGTCATCGCAAGAGCAACCAGTGCTCTTAACTGCTGCGCATCGTTTTACCCCACCCCCCCCATTGTAAATGTCGGTGATCTTTAAGGAAATTCAGCGATTTCCTTTTTCTCTCACTTTTCTCCTCATCTCCTTCCTCTCTTTCTCCTTCTTCCCTCTTCTACTCTCTCCCATCTGCTCTTGAACGTTCTAGCCACTGTCTTCTGCATAAGCTAAGGCTGAGATCATAGCTACCATAAACTACAGCACCTATGAAGAGTCACCAAACCTTCAAGTGACCAAATCACCCCTCTTCTAGCTAAAATCCAGATAGAGCAAAATGGAGGCAAGACACATTCATTGCATTTGATTTATTTATTCATAGAAACTGTAGGAGAAAACAAACGATGACAGTTTAGAGGAATATTTAATGGAGCAACAGATACTTAATAACCTGAAGCAGCAATCAAAGAAATGCATGTATTTATATACAACAAAATCCATTACAACTTCTAGTCTTTGATTCTTACAAGGTAGTGTAAAACTTGGAAACTGCTTAAACAAATTGGGTTGTATGGAGACACTAGAATATCTCAGAGAACTGTATCAAGGGACTATGGTTATATCTGTAGTGTATGTGGGAATCCTTTATTGATTTAATACTGGGTTAAAAAGGCAGCAGATTTCAATTTTTCTAAGTAGCTTTCCCCATTCTTTGGGGTCTCTTTTCTCTTAAGCATAGGAAAACGTACAAAAGATATAATTCGAATTATAAATTAAGATCGCATGCCTACTAAATTAAATAACCTCTTCTAGTTTAGAAAATATTTAACAAATGATTTTAAAGCATTTCCATTTCCTTTTAAGTGCCATATGTGCTGTGAGCTATACATTGCCAGTGCTTTGGCTTTTAAAGAGATGAGGTGCGTTTTTCACATTTCCAAAAACTGCAAATGGTGCCCATGACCATCCGCTTTCCCATGTCCTTGTCCCCATTACCGTCAAATGAGCAGATGTCTTCCCTGTGTTTAAAGGATGGGTAAGAAGCTGGTAATAATCATGTATTTTGACATGTGCAGAATCTACACTGAAAATGAACGCAGCATACAAAAAGGTCCGAGAGCGAAGATCCACATATGAGAAAAGACATGCATGTAAATTAATACTCGTTTAGTTATGAAGAACATAATTTAATAAGACTTTAACACACTGAATTAGACAAGTAATACAATGAATAAAGGAAGGCCAAAGGAGCGATTACTATGATATCTAGAGATAGATAGCGAGAGAGAGAGAGAGAGAGCAAGAAGTCATCGACATCGAAGTGTGGGAAGTGATGTATAAAGAGGATGGATTAAAGCAGATTCATGGATGGATTGTTTATGTGGATAGTTGAGAGAGGATGGAGAGATTAGTTCTCGAATTATATGTTGGTTACTTTCAACAGTATAAAATATTTACCTAAAATGAATATTCCATACTTCCTCATATAGGATCAAGCCAAGGACGAATCTGACGTGGACGGCAAATCTGACTTTAGAAACTGTAGGGAAGGTACCTGC
This sequence comes from Rhizomys pruinosus, assembly GCA_009823505.1. Lineage (NCBI taxonomy): Eukaryota > Metazoa > Chordata > Mammalia > Rodentia > Spalacidae > Rhizomys > Rhizomys pruinosus. The sequence goes on from VZQC01010206.1 coordinate 1,766,161, forward strand.
ATGTTCAAACTTCCATGACCAGACCAATGGCGAATCTAGATGGTGCGTCTGGCCAGAAGAGGGATGATCAGGAGGTTTGCGAAAAGTATTACTGAGTGGGGTTGGGTTGGGTGGTATAGAATGTTTGGGAACGAGAGAGTAACGAGCAAGGCACAGGGCACCGTGGCCCAGACAGGATTGGGAAAAGGGGGCAGAAGGGGATGGTTCCCAAATTCGGTTGCCTATCTTAAGTGGTTGACCACAATCTTTTCTCAATTTGCCTTCAGGAGGGCGCATGAAATATTAATTCCACTGCGAAATTTTAAAACATACTAGTAATGAAATATTTTAACCTTGCCATAGATCACATAGAGATGTGCTAGTGAATACAGAAAATGGCCAAGAAACCCATGGTTCCCTTAAGAGAGGAAGGAACACTGAAGCTCAGAGAATAAAATCACCCAAACATCAGAAACTGAAAAACAAGAAAGCTAGTTACTAGAATCAGAGTTTGTAAATGCCAGTGCATGTCTTTCTCTCTCTGCCTGCCTTCCACTGTGTGCCCATAACACAAATGCCTGCTGGTCAAAGATGAGTGAGTGCTTCTAGTTCTCTAGCCTAGGTGTCCACTTTTGTGTGGGATGCTCAGAGCACAATTGATTCTGGGTTCTTTTTAATTAACAAGACAGTTCTAAATGTATATCATGGATGTGCCTCATGCTATATAGATTGCATCCAACACTGTTGTTAAGTAATTGAGTGGTTATGGCAATCTTCCTAAATCATTGCAAATTATTAAGCAGCATGTGGTACAGTTGGGACCAGAAAGGCTCAGGTGTAATAAATGATTGTCCTTTGAGAGAGTCATTTCTTCATAATAGGCCAGTGATTCATTAGGGAAATGCAAGAAGCTCTGACTGTAGTAATTAAGCATATTGAAAAATGTTATGTACATAGAATCCTTTGCTCCTTGTATGAATTAAAGCTGAAAATAAAGATCAATTGCCTGATAAGCAACAAAAGATGCTAAACTTGGACATTTTCTTTGCCATATTTTTATTTTTATCTAAAATCATATTTTTATGAAGAATGCCAAATTTCCATTTTAAATGTAATTTATGATTACAAACTATTTTTAAAAATTGGGACGCCTGAAAAAACTCAAAAGAAATACTTAGGAGCTGGGGAATTTATTAGCGTTTAGAGCAATATAAACTAAAAGGTTGAGTTACAGGAAATTTATTGAATTTTAAATCAAACATAAAAGTGAAGAATAATTCTCTTAATTGCTCTACTGCAGTTAACAGTCTAGAGTATCTTGCATCTAAGTCTGCTTTTCTCTAAAGTTGCCCTGAAGCCTCCTGACAGTCATCAAAATCAGACACTGCCCTTTCGTGTCTTGCCCTTTTCTTGGACACACATGTATTGTGTTGCTGGGCATGCATGTGTTGTATTGGGCATCTTTGGTTTTCACACACAATCTTTAAACCTTTTCCCCTTTCAGTTCCTATAAGTTGCTATGCCAAAATTCAGGCTGTTAATTTCTGCATGCTCCTTTACTAATGAGTTAACTACATTCTGAATCATTTTTGTTAACAGTTGTTAGACACAACACCATTTGAAGATACAGTTCTATTTCAATCCCAAATACATCCTTTTAAGTTTTAAGTAGGAATGACAAAAGTGTCCACGCTAAAACTATCCAAAATCCAGTTTTGGGTCATGCATTTACATTCAATTAAGGGAAAATGAGTCCAACTTGGGATTTTTACATGAAATTCCAATACCTGGACTTGCTATTGCACCAGTTTTCATTGGGCGACCTTTATTTTTCCACTACATAAGTAGTATCTCATCACAGACCTGCCTATAGGTGAAGGCAGGATACTGCATTTACATGCCTCTGAGGTAAAAGATGCAGAAAAGCACCTGCCTGCGCTCTGCTCAGTGGCCCAGGAACAATGCGGTGCGGGGGGGGGGGGGGGGGGGGGAATTGGAGTAAGGCAATTCTTTCTTTACTTGAGGCTTTTGTTTGTTTTTTTTTTCCTGAAAAACACTATTTCTAGGAGTTGTCTATGAGATAGTTTATGGAAATATTTTGCTGCAAAACTGACAAACTTAGCTAAGCTTTTGATCAGTAAGTACCAAATTGTAACTGTAAAGTTAGAAAAACACCTTTATACAAGTATTTAGAAATAAGACTATCAATGCTAAAGTCTCCTTAAGCTACGCATCCTAAACAAATATACTCAATACGGAGCTCTTGCCATCACAACAATGGATTATTCTACCAAGGAATGTAATGCTGGGGGGATCCAAGCCCCCCACAAATGGTAAAGACTCCTTGCCCTGGTTCGCTGACAGCTCTCCTACAGCACTGATAAATCTCAGAAGCATTCCTTCACCATAAGGCCCTGCTGCATCCGAAGACCTGATAAAACTGACCAATATGTATGAGACCGCACTTGCGAGTATACAGTCTGGTTTCTGGGATGCCAGAGAGTTGTTACCAACGTAGCCATAAACCACATAAAGCAAACTATCGGTCTCCTTGAGTCAAGCAAGACGGTCTCTGTCAGCACCACTCCCCTCTTCTGCTGGAAATACTGTGCAGCAGTGGCAGCCATCAGTCTGTATATCCCAAATCTATTGGCTATTGGCTCTCTCCTTGGAGGAATAACCACCCATTGGCTCTGATGTCAACCAAGACTTACATCCTCTAATGAATGTTAGGCGATATTATAAGACACCAACGAACTGAACGCCTACTTATCAGAAAAACATGAGATGCATGGATTAGACATGAACATTCCAAAATCGTGTCGATACCAAAGTAAACCCTACCATAACAATTAGTCTGTTTAAATACCCCTATATCTAATTGTGTTGTGCTTCATTCAGTAGGATCGAAAAGGATATATATTATCCTGTTTCAATACCTAAATATCTAATTGCAAATGTGCTTCATTAGTAGGATCGAAAGGTTAGCCTGGACAAGCTGGCAGCCCATGAAAAAAACAGCCAGAACTACTCAGAGACCAAATATCTAGCTCCAGAGAAAGTAGAGTGTTTTGCTCTCATCCACCTGGCCCTTTTCTAAGCCTAGGGACCAATCTGCGGAAGAGGGGCATGGTAGAAGTCCGGGCTTCGATTGGGGTTTAATGGTGAAACTTAGCAAACTACAACAATATAGACTGGGACACTCATTTGATCAACACTTGACTTGAACATACAAGCCCTCCTTCAGGATGGTGGGACCCAATGAGCTGTGTGGGTTTTGGGCACAAACTGTTGCAAATTTTTTTTATGAAGGATGTTGTACTCACACATTATCATCTATTGTTAAAAAAAAATGAAACCACAACAAAACAAAAAAGCAGAGAAAGATGCAGAAAACTTATTGCTAGAATGCACGATCTGCGATGGGTTAGGGTGGGGTGGGGGGGAAAGGAAGGGGTATATGCCTGAACTGAATTGAACAAGATTTGTATGACAATACACAAAGCATTCCATAAAAAAAATTAAAAAAAAGAAATAAGACCATTATCAAGATTGTTGGACTTCATGAGTAGACGGAGCCCAAACAGGATCATAAGTTCCAAAAAAACTACTCAAGTACCTATTTGTAGGAAAGGAAATGACTCTAAAAGAAAGTGAGAATAAGCTTGCTGTTTTAGATACAAAAGAGAATAATGTTCTACAGTCAAAACCACATTTGTGCTACATTTTTTCCTCCAGGAAAGATTCACTTCCATCCGTAAAAGTCAAAAACCTACAAGTTAAAGTGGAATGTTAGGGTCTACTCTTAATTAGTAGTTAATAGTCAAACAAATTTCCTTTCTAGATAGGCTAACTAATCTTTAAAATTGTCTCATAAACAATTCCCAGCGTTACTTTTTTTGCTTTAAACATGTTTGGAGAATTGCTTGTAACACAAATAATTATATAGAGTGAAGTCATCATGTGTCTAACTATGTGTACAAAGATTAAGTTTATCAAAGGAAACAGACTGACAATTCATTGGTTTCATTATATAGCAACCACTGAGACATTAATTTGTCTTTTGTTAAAATCGCTCAAAGGCAAATTGAGTGAAGAAAATCCTACTTTCTAATTCGAAGTAAGTTTAAAGGTTTTGAATCATTAAGTACCCTCATATGTTCAGAAAACAAGGGGCTGGATGTACTTGGAGTCTATAGTGCATACATGGTTCTGAGACCCTGTGCTAGACTTGTAGGGCTGTGGCCATTCTAAATACTGGACTCTCACCCCTTTTTCTCCTTCCTCCCCTTCCCTTCTTCTCGATTCCTAGTTTTCTCCCCGCTGGGAACTGATGGAAGTTCTTAAGGCACGACTGACTCCCTCGTTGGTTTGTAGGAAGATTCTTCATTTCTTTCTATATAAAATATAGTTTCTTGCCTTTTATAAGTTTATTCTATCCTATCTTATATACTATAGGACTAATAACATAATTGTAATGGTATAAAATATAGGTTTTCTGAGGGTGTGTTAGAATTTCCCTCTACACATGGACTACTTAAGGAGAGATACCGGTGAAACAAAGTTGAGAACATCCATTCCTGAAAATGGAATACCATTCCTTACCATTAGCCATGCCATTATAAACCATTTAGAATGGGAGATGACAAAGAGTTAGGGAAAATTTAATAGGAGTAATTAACATATAATAAAAATCACCATGGTAAAGTGTAACATTTAGGAACATATGTGTTCACAAGTCCGTTTACCCATTGTATCTAATTTTAGAGAATATTCATCAGCCCAAAGAGAAATGTAAGCAGATTACCAGTCATTACCCGTTTTCAGCCCATGACTATTACCAGTTAATTTTCCATATTCTTAGGCCTTATAAATATAAAAATACTCCAAATAAATTGTAAATAATACAGCATTGGTTCTTTTATGTCTGCGTTCTTTCACTTAGCATAATTTCAGCGTTATTCAAGTTTGTACCTGAACAGCATTTCATTCTTTTTTCCATATTCCATAACATCAGATCACAGTTCATTTATTCATTTATCAGGTAGTGGACATTTGGAGTCTTTCCACTGTTTAATATGTGTTTTAAATTCTGTTGGGCTGGACCACTTGGTCAAATGGTCATTCTGTTTAATTCAGCAGCCAAATGCTTTTCTACAGTGATGGCATAATTTAAATTCATACTAGCTACAGGAGAGGACTTCAGTCCCTACACACCCTTGGCGTCACCTACTCTTGTCCAGCTTGCCTTCACTGTCATGTTCCCACTAGTATCACGTTATTCTGACTGGAGTTTCTCTCAAAGCCAATGGTGTTATAGTTCAATGTGTAGGTTAGCTTTTTGTTATTTCTTAGAAAACTTACTGTTCAAATCCATTCTTCTTTTTTTTTATTTTGTGGTACACGTTTTATATTATAGATATTATGCTCTTACCAAGTCAATCATTTGCAAACATTTTCTCTGATTCCATTTTGCCTTTTTTTTCTTGATACTTTCCTCAGAGGCACAAATATTTTCAATGTTGTTGAAGTTTAACTTATCTATTCATTCTTCAATCACAAGTATTTTGCTGTCATGTATAAGAAAATGTCTGCGGGATGGTGGCGCAGGCCTTTAATCCACACTTGGGAGGCAGGGCAGGAGGATCTCTGTGGAGTTCAAGGCGCCTGGTCTACAGAGTCTCGAGCTCCAGACCAGTTGGAACTAAGGGAGACCCTGTCTCAAAAATACCAGATAAATAAAACTAAATTAACCATAAATAAGAAAGAAAACTGTCTAAGACTCTGCAAATACAACACTTGTGTTTGACTTTAAGAGTCTTACAGTTAGGCTCCCCTGGAAAAGCTGCAAGGTCTCTTGGTCATTGAACATCTCTCCAGACTGAAAATGATTCCCGTTCTTAAAAAATGCCCAGGACTGATAGTGAGACTTTGAGTGCTCATCGCTCAAGGGTCAGGACCTTACCAGGCCCACCTGAAGCACAGAGATTGAAAGGTATTCTGATAAACTGTCAAACTCATGAAAGGAAAAACAGCCATGAAGATCCGGTCCAAAAACACTCTCCAGAGAAGTAGACTTGTTTGGCTTTTACCACCACTTGTGCCTCCTTTGTAAGCCTAGGGAACACATGCAGGAAGAGGGGGCGTGGATTGATAGATGTAAGGGCTTGCGATTAGGGTGAATGGTGAAACTACAGCTATAGACTGGACCACTTATTTGCATCCAATGATTACAACAAGCCCCCCGCTGGTCGTGGATGAGCTGTGGGGGGTAGCTTCTATTCGTGGCTCTTCCGCTTTTTTGTTTTGGTTTTGTGTTGTGTTTGGGGTTGCTTATGGAGGCTGTGCACTTTTTGTTTTTTTTGCAAATTGTTTATATGAAGGATTGCTTGTCATTCATTATCTTATTCGTATTGTTTAAAAAAATCAAATAAACCATATTATATTAAAAACATAGAAGTAGTTGAATAACTTTTCCTCCTGCCCCCCCCCCCCAAAATGCCCAGACCTGAATGTCTTCACCTGACACTGAGGACAAATTCAGTTCTCAAGCTCTGATTCCCATTGCATTGAGATCACCTGAAAACCATCTAGCCATCCTGGTATACTCACTTATCCGTGATGCTAACCATTTATATATTGCAGCATAACCACATTTTGCTAAATAATCTTGTACTAGACTTTTGGGGCTCTTGGGAGGAGGGAATGCGTACATAGTTCAGTTAGTTGCCTAACAGAAGGCATCTCCAATTGTAGTTGCAGAAATAATATGTTCACTTACTAATATAATCTTATATATCAATATATATATATATATATATATTTGAGTTTGTGGTTAGAAAAGTACTAACACTCATTCTGCATTTTATTATTTTATTTTATTTTATTTATTTATTTTTATTTTTTGTCTTTTTTGACGAAAGGGTCTCCCTTAACCCTCAGCTGTCCTGGAATTCACTCTGTAGACCAAGCTGCCTTGAACTTACACATCCACTTGCCTTCTGCCTTCAAGTGCTAGGATTAAAGGCGTGCATTTTAATCAGATTATTTAAATATTTTCTTTCAAAATAACATATAAAAATCAAACCACCAAAGTGAATGAAAGTGTTTGTATTTTCTTTAACTTTTATGAAAAATACACTTGTAAAGGAATGAAGGAACATGAAATTGTGTGTGTGTGTGTGTGTGTGTGTGTGTGTGTGTGTGTGTGTGTTGAGACAGTGTCTCCCTATAGCCCCAAATGTCCTGGAACTCTCTATGTAGACCAGGCAGGCCTTGATCTCACAGAGATCCGCTTCCTTCTGAGTGCTAATGCTAGATTAAAGACCTTGAACACCATGGCAGCTTTTATTTGTTAACCTGAAAATTTTAACGCTCTATTACCAAGGAAGATGAACTACATATTCCCTCAGCATTCATTGTCTGTGGCTCTTCATCTCGAGATGGGACCCCTTGAAATTTTCCCTGTCCACCTTGGAAGAATCCGTTTTCTCCAGGGAATAGCATAAGAGGTTATCTAATTCCAAGTCAGCACAGTGCACAGGAGCACCACTAAATGGACAATATATATATATATATATTATATATATATATATATTATATCTTTATATATAATTATTATATTATATGTATCCAAAGAAGAGGACAAAAAATTGAGGGGAAGGGGAAGTAAGGGGGACATGGGAGGAGTTGGAGGGGCCTGGGAAGGATGGTAATGATGCAAAGACTGTGATATTCATAAAAATAATCCAAAACAAAATGAAATTTTTTTTTATTTTTCTTACTGTTAGTATCTCCATATTCTGGGGCCCTCCTGCCTACCCTCCCCGAAAATGTAACCTGAGTTGTCTCTACCCACTCCTTGGTCAAGAGCACCTCGCAGCTGCCGAGCCCACCTCTATCTGCAGTAGTGTCGATCCTCCCTAGACATTGGCAGAGGAGGGCCTCAGCAGCTTGGCAGTCCAAAGTCCCCTGGCCTCACTCGTTCCCAGCCGCAGCTTCCAGACCAGCGCCATTTCCAGGGACAGTGACACAGCAGCCAAATTCACTGGGGCTGGGATTGGGATTGTGTTTGGAAGTCTGGTCACTGGTTACGCCAGGAACCCATGGCTGAAGCAACAGCTCTTCTCCTACGCACTTCTGGGCTTTGCTCTCCCGGAGGCCATGGGCTCTTTTGCCTAATGATGGCCTTTCTCACGCTCTCTGCCATGTGAAACAGCCATGGCCATCTCCCATAGGTTGTTTTTTTTTTTTTTTGGTTTTTTTTTTTTTTATTTCCCCTTGTCTCTTCTGCTCTGTATGTTCCTTTTCCGGTACCTCCCCAGGAAGTCTGGGAAAAGTGGTTGTTTGGCTCAGGGTTTGACAGAGAGAAGACAAATAAATACTGTATTAATAAGAAAAAAATAATTAAATTTAAAAAATGAATTACATACTAAAGTTATAATTAACACAGATTAATAAAAATCTAAAATTGAGCAATTTCTAAAGTTGATAGGATAAAATTATGTAAAGAAATCCATGTGGCTTAACATAGTATTAACTTTTATGTTCCATAAACCACACCAAACATTAATAAATGTGCCTCATCCTTTCCCTGGAAGAAGAGAAAGTCGTTGGAGGCAATATGCTAATTTAATTGCATTTTATCTTGTGTCGGATTAATCTTGCATAGTCAAAAAGGGAAACATTTGGGATTGCTTTTTATGCTAACTTGATGATAACATTAAAGAAATTACTGGTATTATTTGAATATAAATTTTAATTTCCTGATTGAAAAAGACATTTAAACTTATCTTGAACATTCTAATAACTTAGGAAACCAAATATCATACTGAATCACAGAACTGTATTTCTTTGGTAAATGTTCTTGACAATTTAAAATAGAAAGTTATTTTAGAGGAAATGTTTTGGATATATTGGTACCTCCTCTCTATTTTCAGAACTTCTAGTCACTCCCGCATGCAAATCTGGCATAGTCCATAAATTTGGTGCAGCTGTACAAAATTTATCCTGAACTGAAATAGTTTTTCCCTTGAGTTCTCTTCTGAAAATTTTTATGAATAAACTCGATCATTAAAAAATTTTAAATTCTTAATTATTTTGTATAAAACATTTCCCCACAGAATAGCTTTACTTTTATCAGTGGCTTATTCAAGCTAAGCAGGAAGACAAATGTTCCCTTGCCAGGCCCAAATCAGAAGTCTGACCATGTGACACCCCCACAGGCAGTTCTGAACCCAGTGCACAACTGCCTGTGGAACTCACCAAAAGGCCAGATGTTGCTACTAAAATGTTCCAAGGCTTGGCATCTGGAGTGCTTGGCAAGTCCACTAGACAGCCATGGGCCCTCTGCCTCTTGCTAAAATAGGAAATGAAAGAGTAGTGTACAACAGAGGGTCTGAATGATTTGGAAAAAATACGAGAAGAATTTAAAAAAATTCAAAATAACACTAGCTTTTGGTGAGCTATTGACTATCTATAGTGATTGAATGCATAGCTGGGGAACTCAATTAGTTTCAAGGACTGAGATAATTTTTCATTGTCTGCAAGCATATCCCAAATGACCTGCATCAATCAAATCATTCGCTGGGGTAGGGAAGTGCACCTTCAACAGTGTGGACCAGATGGGAGGGAGCCTCTGCACTGATGTCAGGTTTCATGGTTTTAAAGAACTTTAAACTATGGTTATCCCATTTCTATGAAATTCAGAATTGAAATGTGGACTCCATAATAGAGCATTTAGAATATAAAAATGGAGTGATCCTGATCCATGGATCTGCTTCTATAAATGTATTGGTTTTTTTTTTTCCTTGATACTACAAGTTTTAGATTTGTAGAGACCCAATTTGAAAGAAAACAGATTAAATGTTCAGCACTACAAAATTAAATTAGCAGTTGATGTGTCTGGATGGTGGATCGGAGGTAATCTTTATTTTCTCCTACATTTGTTAGCATTTTAAATGGTTTTTTTTTTTTTTTTTTTTTTTTTATTTTTGGTCTTTTTGAGACAGGGTCTCCCTTTAGTCCCAGCTGGCCTGGAGCTCACTCTGGCTGGCCTTGAACTCACAGAGATCCACCTGCCTCTGCCTCCCAAGTGCTAGGATTAAAGGCATGCACCACCACACCTGGCAGCATTTTAAATGTTTTATAATTATCATATAATAAACATCATAAAATGTTATCCAAATTGAATTAAAATAAAGCACTTTGCTTTAGCATCAGTAATGGCTTGAAAAGGTTAGAGACCAAGCACAACTTCTTGAAACAAGGAATATTGGGAATTCTCTATTTAGTCTCAGGAATGTCACTCAAATGTTGGGAACTTTGCATTGAGTTTATTGAACAGCTATCAATGAGCTCAAAGAATCCTGATGTGATTGTCATCATAGAAAGTATGGATTGTGGGAAATCCATTTTTTTATATCTTGTTTTATTTTTTAAAGGGATTCTAAAATATATAACACAGTTGTTTTCAGATTAACATTGATCTTACTCAGTTTGCTGTACAATTAGGTAATTGGTGCATTTTGCAAGTATCTATGTCCAAATTTTGAACAACCCAAGGTTCCCATAGTCCAGTTGGAGAAGCTTGTATGCACAGGCATGTTGATCAATTAGGAGTCCAGACTATATTGCTGTAGTCTCATGATTCACCCCTATCTCTCCGCAGCCCTTACATTCTACCACACCTCCTCTTCCACAATTTGTTCCCTGGGCTTTGGGAAAGGGGCACAAGTGGGTGAGAAGAAAGCAGTATACTTTCTTTGGAGTTGTCATTTTGGACTCTAGTCTGTTCAGGTTGTTTCCCTTCATGGGTTGACAGCTTATCCAGTGATACCTTTTAGTCATACTAACAAAGCACAAGCAATTGGATGTACAGGCATTTAAGCAGTACTAATTATTATGTCAAGCTAAGCTGTGAGCATAGACACAGATGCTTGGATGGTATGCTAATCTGCAAACTGTGGTTTCTCTATAAATGGTGAAAAGTTCTTATTGTGGCTTATAACATCTCCTAACCACTAGAGGACATAAGCTTGTGGCATCTGCTATGAGTTATTCCTCCAAGGAGAGAGCTAATAGTCAATTAGATTTGGGATATATATAGACACTTGGCTGGGGAAATCAATTTTAATTAATTAATTAATTTATTTATTTATTTTCGTATGTGTATGAATGTACTGTCTGCATGTAGGTTTGTGCACCCGTGTCGTGCAATGCCTCGGAGGTCAGAAGAGAGTGTGGGATTCCCCTGGAACTGGAGTTCTCCTGGAATTGGAGTTTCAGACAGTTCTCGGCTGCCATGTGGGTGCTGGGGATCAAACCCGGGTCCTCTGCACCATCTCTCCAGCCTGGGAAATCCATTTTTAAACTACATACCATTTCAGGAGTATTTTAACAGCACCACACTGAGAATCACTTTCAATGTGGGCAACATTGTAGTAGTGGAAATGGCCGCTTCATAAAACCGACAAATTCCGTGTGTTCTTAGATGGTTATTAGATCACTCGTGGTTTCCCTTCCATGGTCCTTACAGTGTCTCTCCTCTCCTCCGCTTAGCACTGAAAATTAGTCACTGCATTCTTATTGTGCTTATTTTATGATTATACACTTTCAGTATTCTTTTTGTGTTTGCTATTTATTTATTTATTTGTTTGTTTATTTATTTTTACTGAGTCTTTAGAATATTGGTCATTTTCCAAACATAGTTGTGATTTTATTTTCTCTCTTAGTTTTTTAAATTTATGTGTATGAGTGTCTTGCCTGCACATATGTATGTGTACTCATGTTGTGCAATCTCCATGGAGGACATAAGAGGGCATCAGATCCTCTGGAACTGGAGTTACAGATAGTTGTTACCTGCTATCTGGTTGCTGGGAATCGAACCTGGGTCCTCTGCAAGAGCAGCCAGTACTGTTAACTACTAAACCATCTCTCTAGTTCCCGTACTTGTGCTTTTAATCCTTTTAGCATTTAATACTGATGTCTATCTGTATTGGTATAAATTTCATGCTTAGTTACAAATATAAAACTTCCATGTGTAAAATACTTTGGCAGCTGGCCTAGTATCTTACTTCCTTCAGGTCTAATTGTCAATATACAGATCTTTTTAAATCAAAATGAAATTTACCATAACCTATGGTAGAAGCTCCTTTAGCAATAGCTCTGAGAGGTGAGACTGACTTTCCACAGGGGCATCCAGAGAGCAGTGCATTCTGTGCAGTCTTTCCTCTTTCTGAGGATGGCAGTGTGAGCTCAGCTGGGCCCCAGGTCCTGAGCCCAGCCCTGGGCAGAAGCAGTGAATTCAGCCATAACTACAGCACAGTCTGATCATTCTCCTGATGAAATTACACTGATCTAATTTGCACGCTGTGAAGACATTTGGCACTGGCTGGATCAGAGCCTTGACATCTTCATTGGAATAAAAGTACACTAAGAACTGACATTACATTTCACATTCTTTTCTGCCAGGCTGTGGCATTTCATCCTCTTTAAAGGCATTATTTCAAGAACATTTAATTTGGCTTTGATACGCCTGCCATTTCACTGGGTAGAACACACTGCGCCAGAAAAGCTCAGCTGTAATAAAGTTTGGCACCAACAGCCCACCATATACCTGCACCATCCTGTGCAATTTAATTGGCATTCAGTGGGTTGATAAATGGATTGGCTTAATGAGACAATATACTTGACATATGCAGGACTCTCCTGAGGAATCGGATTCATTTTTTCACTTTACACATCAACATGTTACAGATACCAACACAGTCACCTCCGGCAGTTGTGCAGTCGACAACGGATGCCTTCCACTCGCTGACCAATAAGGCAGACTTTCTGCAGGCTTGCTCCTTACTCCCTCAGCAACAGCCAGAGCTTGCTTTTAGAATCTCACTGTCTTTTGTATTTTTCCCAGATACAGGGAATATGATGACCTCCACACTTCATTTGCATGCATCTGTATTTTTCTAGCACATCAAATGGTTGTATACTAAACAGATAAGTTTTACCTGTTACAAAATGACAACAGCTATAAAAATCTAAGTAATAACAAATTCTAGGTTTAACTACCAGCATATACAAATATGTTAAGGAATAAATGGGCAATACTCTATCTTCAGAAATGTTGGTTTCAGCAATATGAATTAATTAAAACAAAAAGAGAGTCACCATTTTTCACTCAACACATTAACAAAAGATAAAAATGAGCCAGAATGCTGAGTGTTGGAAGCAGGGGAGGGAGTTAGGGTCTCTCACTCTGCTGGGGAGAGTCTAAATTAATACAACTTTTCTAGAAGGCAATTGGCATTATGTATCAAAACCCTGAAAAGTGGGCACAGCCTGACACTAGGCATTCTTCCTGCTGAAAATATATCCCAAGATGAAACAATGCACCAAAGACATTCAGTGTTGATCATCTCATTGATTATAACAGGTAAATATTTTAAATAATCAAGATGCCTAAGAACACACACAAAAAATGATTTCCTAAACAAAATACCTAATGTCTATATTCTAGAATATAATGTAGACATTAAAATTCTAGAGCCAGGGTGGGGACTGGAGAGATTGACTCAGCAGTTAAGAGCACTGACTGCTCTGGCAGAAGACCCTGGTTCTGTTCCTAGCACCTACGTGGCAGCTAATAACTGTCTGTCACTCCAGTTCCAGAGAATCCAATGCCCTCTTCTGACCTCCTCAAGCATTGCACAACATGGGTGCACTTACATATATCCAGGCAATGCACTTATGCACATAAAATAAAAATAATAAAATATAAAAAATCTAGAGGCAAAAATATTTGCCACAAAAAAAAAATTTTAGGTTTTTTTTTTCCTTTTTTTGGTATTTTTGAGGCAGGGTCTCCCCTTTAGTACCAGCCATCCTGGAGCTCGCTCTGTAGACCAGGCTGGCCTTGAACCCACAGAGATCCACCTACCTCTACCTTCTGAGTGCTGGGATTAAAGGCGTGTGCCACCACGCCTGGCTATGCCACGAAAATTTATCAGTCTCTTTTACACTAGGCTCATTCTTAGGTTATTTTTATGAGGAAAATGCATATAAATATATTTATACCTACAATTTTAAAAAGCCACAGGATATTAAAACAATAATAGTGTTTGACTTTTACAATGTATTTTTTGCTTTGTCTTTTTTCTTAGTTAAATGATTTAATGCAGATCTTATTTTATACTTCTAAAGGAATTTCTTTCTGGCCACATTATAATTTCTTTACTACATTGAGTGTCAAACCATGCCTTGTAATTAAATTATTTTAATGGTTCCAGACCATTTAAGTATTCAGTTGAACAGTTGTCCAGAAAAATAATCCACCTTAGGAAAGTGAAGTTTCTTTCCATTTTCATTATCCTGGGTTTTGTCACTAACAGTTTAATGGGAGAAGGTTGATTTAGAAGAACCACTGACTTTTAAATGTCTTTCTAGAGCTTTCATTTTCTAGTCTCAATCCCTGTTCAAAAGAAACAGGCAGGTATATTCTATTGTATTTTTTTGTTTTTCTTACAATGCTGAAGATTTCTATAAGAAGATTTTTTTTTTTTTAATTTTACATGAGGGTGTAGACCTGGAAAAGTAATTCATTTAGATTGGCTAAGGCCCATCCATGAATGCTTGCGGCCCCATAGGCACCTAACTTCAAGAGAAGATAATGAGGGTAGGAGAGGGTTATAAAGTGGAGCTCAGCCTCAGAGAAGCAGAGTGCCTCATAATGACCCACTGGGGGATTCGAGAACTCGGTCAGCATTCCCACCCAGGCACCAGGTGAGCCTCTGCCTGGGCAGCTGCTGATCTCCACTCTCCTCCCTGCTTCGCTGCACAATGGACCTTGACACTGGTGCCTCTGGCATCCTCTGTGCCTGCGGATGGGGAAGATTCCCGTCATCCACTGTGCCTCCTTTCAACTGGCTGCCAGTTTGATGCCACTCTCCATTCTGCTCCAAAGGAAACTCCAACACGCAAATAAGCCCAAGGAAATGGAAAAATGAAACGGTGTGTGACAGTCTCTAATTACTGCATAAAAACAACATATGGAAACTTCATTGTCTATTTCGTCCCTCAATGTGTACCGTCAAGTCAGGCCTTTTTTATTCAACCATTTCTCCAGAGCATTTGGCCTTAAGTTACTTAAACAAATAGACATTTGGGTAAATTTTGGATGGGAAAATAACATTTATTTTCACGTCAATATGGACACCTCGATCATTGGGAACTTTTCATAACCCTGCTCTATATCCCATTTATTTTCTCATTATAGTCTAGTTAGCTAATTGTGTTCCCTTAGGGTTGTTCACAACTTGGATTGAAACTGTACATTCCTCAAAAGTTTAAATTAACTATCACTTAAGTATCTACCAGAAATGCTCCAGCGGGTGCCTAATCACTTATTAGATGAGGCAGGAGGATTGAGTCAGCACTGCCTGTGGTCTGTTCAAACCAAATGTTCTGAAGGCATAAAAGTAGGAGATAGAAAAGAAAAATCAAGCAGGCATCATTTTGTTGACTTAAAAGGTAACACTAAGGTAAATGAAAAACAAAACCAAAACGAGTTGATCCAAGCAATGTACTGACATGGAAAAAACTGGCTTAAAGCAGAGAAGCCTGGGAGTCCTGCCCCAGCTTGGCCTTAACTCTACCTGTGTGATGCTAAAAGAGTCCTTCGCTTCCTTCATCCAATGCTTTAAAATTGGAGTTAGGTAGTTTCCCTTCTAGCCTCCTTTTCTCTTTCCTGCCCCCTCACAGTGTATGGAATGATCTAAAGACCCTTTGTGTTCTATGCAAGAGGAGACACTGCTTTGCAAAGGTCACCTGGATTTAAGTACTAACCTTGGAATAAAGTTTAAAAGTGCAGACGGCACCAAAGAAGCCAGACATCCATCAAACACCGGTTTGCTAAAAGGAAAACCTTCCAGTTTCTTCTCTCCTCCCCGCTGGCCACATAAGTACAGTCAGTTAATGAATCAGAAAAAAAGCTGGCTACCAGATGTCCTGCCTTATTAACACGCACATCGAATTCTGTAATGGCATTCACCGAGCAAGCTGTGTGGAACCGAGAGATGGCAAAGGAAAACTTCTCTCGGATGAGCCCCAGAATATGTGTGTGCTTCAATCAGTTTCAAGAATGGAGGATGCACAAGTTCATTTAAGCCCCTGTGGGCACGTTCTATGGGGGGAGGTGCATAGCTCTTGCCTTGGCCCCAGAGCCCCTCTCCAAGTTTGCCATGCCCCTCTCAGCCCTTCCTGGAATCCATGCGGAGCTGCTGACATGCACCCTTAAATGTTGAAAAGGAAGACAGTGCTAATAAACTTAGGAGCAATGCAGAGAAGCCAATTCTATTTGATTGGTTTTCACCATGGCTAATTTTAAAGCCACCCATTGTTCAGCTCTGCAGTCTAATTTTATGTTAATATCCTGAAAGTTGTCAAATCTTGGCAAAACCTATGCATAAATTACACAGAAAGTAGCTCACAGGAGGGGGAAAGTAATGACTGTCATGGTTAGCCAAACCCATTAATAGTCTGACAAGCAATAACCCAGGAGCTCTGGTCAACTGCTGTAGACATCTGTGAAACTTTTGCAATGAATACCTTATTTTCTTTCTTTTTCTTTGAGAAATGGAGAGCTAAGAATAGGTTTCTGCTATAAATAAGAGACAACTGACTGATTTTTCAGGCCTGCCGGGAAGGGCTGGAATCCTCTTCTCCTTTGGTTGACCACTGCTCTGCTTTCACAAAAGCCACCGTTTTCTAAAGAAATGCTTAATTTGGGGAGATTGACAGCAGCTAGAAAATGTTGTGGGGATCCCCAAACAATAAAAATGTAAGATGCTTCAATCTCTAACTCAGTTCTGATTTGTGCTTCCCTCTGAAGGCACTATGAAGAAGCAAAAATGAAGAAGGTTAAAGTCACTCTTCAGAGCTGCTCTCCTGGTCCCAAATCCGCAGCTCAATTATCTATTTCTCCTCTCCTTACCATCTCAGTTAGTCTAGTGCCACTTTTCAATTCTGTGATAAGGACTTCAGGGAAAAATAAATGAATCAATATGATCAATCAGTACCTGTGCTCTGGTGGTTAAAGATTTTGAAAATTACTGTTGTGTGTACACACACGTGCACACACACACACATCATACACCCACACGTGTGTAACCGATTGCTTAATTTTCCTGAAGATACTGCTACTGGAATGAGTGGCACTCCAGCTATACCTAGAAAAATTAATGGGTATTGCCCGATAGTTGTTATAGATGATGTAGCAAGTGTAGTGGTTGGTAGCAGTGGATAGTCAAAAGCCATTTGTTGAGTAGATGAATGGGTGTATGGATCGAAGAATGACAGCAGTGAACACTCCGATTTTTGCCTTCCTAGTATAGTTTCACTGTGTGGAATTCTGCATTGAAAATCATTATCTGTGTGTAAGGTTGCACATAGACTGTTGATAGGACGTTTGGTGACGGTTGGTAAGTGGTTAGTACAGAGTGCACTGGAGGATGTGGAAAGCTGGAGAGATACCAGAGCTGTGATAAGAAGTGGCCTTGGAGTCAGGCTAGTGACTGAAGGTAAAATGCAAGGGTCATTTGTCAGCTAGAGAACAGGAAGTTGGGCGGAGAATCATGACAGCAAACCATTCAGGAAGGCCTTTTGGTAACCTCGCAAAGAGCTGATGAGAAAGGACAGAAAGCAACAGACTTGAAGCAGAACTGTCACAATTTGGTGACAGATCACGTAGAGTGAAACAGATCTGATATGGGCTGACTTCTAGTTTTGTGTAAATTGTGAAGCCTTTAATCAAAATCAAAGGCATGTAAAACAGCCGCAGGCATTGGGTGGGGGGTCCTGCAAGGACAGAGCTCAGCAACAAGTAGGCTTCCCGGAAACCAATCTTTGGGAAATATTGAGCAGCACTGCACCAAACCATTTCCAACTGTCACTAACAAAGCCAACAAATCAACTCAGAGCAAAAATGGAATCTAACAGATGCTTACAGATCGCAAATGCAGAGGAAGCACCTTCCTCTTGAAGGAGTGATCATGAAGGAAATTGGCTGTTACACAAATAATAAATGAGTCATGCGAATGAAGTAAAAGGAGCTCTTTATGGCCCCAGAGTTCTGGGATTTCTGATCTAACTGCTGAATTAAATGCTCAGCCTGATCTTGTTCCTCTTCCTTCCCTAAATATCATGGTAATATTTAGGGAATGAAAGAGATGGTCATGAACTACATTCAGTTACAGTTGTCAACTCATGTGGATGACACTCCAGCCTTGTCAGACAAAGCATATTTGGACAAATCAAGACGGAAGGAAGTGCTGGCACAGGCACACAAACAAATGCCAGTTGTCTGAAAAGCAAGTTTGCTATCATCTTGGGACACATTATTTTTAGAAACAATGACCCGTTTAGCAGTCCCACACATGTTCCCCTCTCCAAAAGCCCTCCAACATTCCATGTCATACTTTATTTGGATTGGGATTTTCGTGGTATGAGTCTTTAGCACAAGGGCATGTTCCACTTGATATTACTCATCTCATTAATGCTCTTTTTTTTGCTCCTCGTTGTATCTTCTGTAATCTACCCTTGATTCCCTGCCTCGGAGTCCTTGTCTGGGCACCTCATATCAAATGGCAGCACTGTGGAGTGTCTAATTATTCCACTGTTGAACTTGAACAGCTGTCCTCAACAGTCTATTTAACAGGGCCAGTGCTCTGGCTTTTGAAAACAGCTTTTGTTGCATAAAGGATGTGGTTTTTCTCATTATAAAATGTTTCTTTTCAGCCCAGGCAACATCTGATGAGTTCTGAGTTAAATTTATTAAAAATATCAAGCTCAATTTTTGCCATTTCAATTAGCTTTTTATTATTTCATATTTTATAAAAGATTCATATATATATATATATATGAACTTGGTAATTATTCTTCCTCTCCTCATGTAATTGTTAGAATCACTTCTGATTATATTTTGAGAGTTCAGATGGTTGTCTGCATACAATGAGATTTTTTTCTGGAACAATTGAGTTCGTTAAGCCAAAAATGTATGTGGTGCAGAATATCTAGGCTGTATAATCTAGGCCAGGTTGAAAGAGATTCTGAGTTCAATATTTTCCCTTTGAAAAGGAAGTTCAGACTAAGTCTCAGGGTCAGGAGGAAGGGTCACAGAAGCTGAGTGGGGTCACCCAAGAACAGCTCTTTGTGAGAGAAAGTCAGGGAGGCTAGGGGGGCACGGAGGTCTCAGGAGCACAGGGGCCTGTGTTCAGTGCAGGGCTGTGACTTCTGAACTCCTTGTCTCCTCTGTCTCTTCATTGCTATGACATTTACTTTGATGTCAATTGTTCTCTGTTAAAATTTGCCTGCCTGGGTGGCTTCAGTTGTAGGGTGATGAGTTATTTCTTCTCTCCGTGAATCTTTCAAAACCAGTAGTTTGAATCCTCCTGTGCTTTGCTGAAATAGCCCAACAGCTTGCTTTATATTTTCATTTCACTCACATTCACCATTTCAGTTCAAATTGGCTTCACATGAAATAAACAGTATTTCAAAACATTACAAGAGATAACTAACATATCTTGGTTATTAATTCACAATCTTTAAATAATTGATTGTTTGAAATGGTAAATTTGAACAAAATCAATTCTCTCTCAAAAAATAATTTGTTCTTATTTACACAGATGAACTAAAATATAATTTAAAAGTTAAAACTAATTCTCAATCATTAATGCTGGTATCATTTCTTCCAGATCACAAGCATCAAGGAAAAAAATCTACAGTGGATTTTCTGTTTTCAGAGTACAAATTTAAATACAAATGACACGTTTCCTTTTTTTTTAAACATTATTTTGTTTATTTATATATCATATGTATGAGTGTACTGTCTGCATGTAGGTCTGTGCACCTGTGTCGTGCAATGCCACAGAGGTCAGAAGAGGGTGTCGGATTCACCTGGAACTGGAGTCAAAGACGGTTCTCAGCCGCCATGTGGGTACTGGGGAATCGAACCCGGGTCATCTGCAAGAGCAGTCGGCGCTCTTAACCGCTAGGCCATCTCTCCAGCCCCGACACATTTTCTTATGTCCATTTACCTTAATATAATTAAGGCTAGTTTTCACCATTTGTAAATACTTACAAAAAATCTCGTGGAAGGTATTTTGCAACACCAGTTAGCATGTATTGTTGAGTCTATGGGTACTTTCAAAAGCTGGCAACATAATTAAATGAGTAAAGACATCCTTTTGAAAAATTATGGCATTTAAAATAAAATACATAGAGAAGGTACAAGAGATTGCATACTACTTTTTTTCCCTCTAAGATGAATGAGCTAATTTATAACTTGTCAAGTGTCAACATGGGTCACTTTTGTCAGGCCAAATGCTCTGAGAAATGTAGAGAAAAACCCCTTTATGGAGTGACGAGCGGGTACAAAGGGGTCGTTGATTTATGAAACATACAATTTTCTGCTTCTCTGCTTTAGATTATAAAAATTCTTCTATAAATGGTCCATTTCCAAAACAATTAAACCAGAAAAAAGTGGTGGCATGTAGTGGAAGTGAAAGGCTCACGTGTGGACCCAGGATCAGCACTTTAGAAGTTCAAGGCTACTCCTCTGTGTGAAGCTGTAACTCCTCCCCCCACCTCACCTCAGTATGAAAAAGGGCTAGATGCCTTTCAGAATCCATTTTCTATTTCTTCCTCAGACACAAATTTCTAAAATGCAAACAACCTACAGATTACAATTTTTCAGTCCTTTGCAGGTAGGTATGACAAAGTAAGTTCTGGTCCATGAGACGAAATTGATTTCTGCATAGTCTGTTTAAATCAGGGGTGTTTAAGTTTTTTATTTTTCTTCCTGATGTTTGGGCTGCAGATGTGACTAACAGAGATCTGGTTGCCATATGGAATTATGATGTAAACTTGAAGTTGGAGCAAAGGACCAAAAAGGAGAAGCACTGCGTGGACTGCTCATGACCATGCTGCTGTGGTACTGTCCAACTCTGTCCAACTCCAGATTTCCTAGATGCGGGAAAGAACCTTTTATTTTCTAAGGTTCCTATTGTTCAGAGTGTTCTACTCCATGAACATGATCCAAGGTGGATAGAGGAGGAATTGTACTTCACTGTCACTGGGAAGAACTATGTGACCCTCAATGCTCTTTTACAAACTCTCTGATAGTGTAACATGACCGCTTCATCACATGTGACAGGACATACTATTATCTTTAAATTAAAATGTCGGTCACTGTTCAAGTTCTTTTTATAGAGTTCTAAATATAATTAAACTACCTGGAACACACTGAAGAATGTGTGTACATGTGTAAGATACTGTGTCAGAACATATGCACCATTATTACTGTTACATGAATTAAGAAAGTGAACTAGTTAGAAAGCTATTTTTTTTTAATGGGAGAGCTAGAAATTGAACTATACTCCAAAACATAGGACCTTAGTCATTAGCTCCTGCTACCGCTGAGTGGAGGATGTAGTCATTTCCTATGCATTTCTCTGGTTAGAATCATATATTTCATTGGGTTGGTGAGATGGCTCAGTGGTTAAGATCACCTACTGCCCTTGCAGAGAACCTGGGTTTGATTTCCAGCACCTACATGGCAGCTAACAACCATCCATAATTCCAGTTCCAGGGGATCCAACACACTCTTCTGACTCCACCCGCAGGCATTGCCAGACAATACTGTTCACTTACATACATGCAGGCAACAATACGTTCATACATTTACATAAAATAAAAATAAATAAAATATTAAAAATAGTATCTTTTAGTTTTTGGAGACATGTTCTCCCTGTAGCTTCAGATATCCTGGAACTTACTATGTAGACCAGGATGGATGGCCTCAGTCTCACAGAGATCTACCTGCTTCTGTCTCCTACATACTGGAGTTAAAGGTATGTGCCACAATGCCTGGCTATGTTAATTAAAAACATTGTATTGATTCTTTGAAAATTTCATACAACGTATTTTGAGCATTTTCAGATCCCCCTAACCATCTCCAACCAAACTCCCAATCAGCCCCCCAACATACTCACCTTCATGTCTTCCATTTTGGGGGATAGAAAGGGTCTCCCTTTAAGAACCAGCTGGCCTGGAACTTGCTATGTAGATCAGACTGGCCTCGATATCACAGACAGCCAACTTCTCCGCCTCCTGAGTGCTGGATTTAAAGGTGGAGACTACCATACCCAGCTTACTTTAAAGGCCAATGAAGTCTAATTTTTTCGCAAAATGTTTTGGGGTGTGATCCATCCTGTGGAGCCTGACCCACCCACCCCAGCATCACACCCATAAAAACTCCAACTCTCAAGTTTACATTCCCACCAGCAATGGATGAGTGCTCCCCTTTCCCCACAACCTCTCAAGCACTTGTTATCGTTTGTTTTCTTGATCCTGGCCAATCTTATCGGAGTGAGATGATATCTTAGAGTGGTCTTAATTTGCATTTCCCTAATTATTAGTGACGTTGAACAGTTTTTAAGATGTTTCTCAGCCATCTCTAATTCCTCCTCTGTGAAATCTCTATTCAGTTCTTTGTTCCATCTTTTGAGTGATTCATTTGTTTTCTTTCTTCTTTGTTTTTTGAGTAGCTTGTATACTCTGGAAATTAATGCTTTGTCAGATGTATCTGCAGTGAAGGTTTCCTCCCACTCTGTGGGTTTTCTCTTCACTTTATTGTTTCTTTTGATGTACAGAAGCTTTTGAGTTTAATGAGGTCCTATTTGTCAATTGTCTATCTTATTTCTTGTGCAGCTGCTGTCTGATTTAATTTAGAAAGTCTTTTTTCCTACACCTATGTAATTGTAATCTTAAATGCCCAATTTTCTTTTATCACCTTCAAAGTTTTGGCTTTCACATGAAGCCGTAGCATGTGTGAGAACACATTGGATAGCTGGCAAATTGAAGCTTGCCATTTGACGCAGCATACCTTACTTGGTGGTATTACCCACGACGAGTCATCTACTGCAGAGAATGCATGGGCATAGCTATTAGTTTATTGCAGCGTCTGCTCACAATATAGCAAAGAGCCTGGATCAAACCCAATGCCCCTAACTGATGAGTGGATACAGAAATAGAGTACAAATACGGTACAACATATGGAGTCTATGCACAGTAAAAAAAAAGATAATCATGAGTTTGCAGTAAATTGGATGGAGCTAGGAAGATATCTATTTGAGATTAATGAAGTAACACTGTCCCAGAAAGCAAACGACGAATGGTATCCATCATTTGTGTGGATGCTAACACCATACCCAGTTGAAATAAATTTCTTGTGGAGATAATGCATATTAAAAGACACAATCAACAGGAATGACTGCAATCAGAAAACTAACTGAAATGGTGAATCGGGAGGTGTGGAGGGGTGGGAAAGGAAAACTGGTGTATATTCGATTAATCTATATTTAATTATGT
>VZQC01010206.1:1795039-1961857 GCA_009823505.1 Rhizomys pruinosus
TTGCGGAGATTAATGCCACTATCAAGGATTTGAAAGATGCAGGGGTGGTGATTCCTACCACATCTCCATTTAACTCTCCAATTTGGCCTGTGCAAAAGACAGATGGATCATGGAGAATGACAGTTGACTATCGAAAACTCAACCAAGTAGTGACACCAATTGCAGCCGCTGTACCAGATGTGGTGTCCTTACTCGAGCAGATTAATATGTCTCCTGGTACCTGGTATGCAGCTATTGATCTGGCCAATGCTTTTTTCTCAATACCGGTTCATAAGGACCACCAGAAGCAATTTGCTTTCAGCTGGCAAGGCCAACAGTATACCTTTACTGTCTTACCTCAGGGGTATGTTAACTCTCCAGCGTTGTGCCATAACTTAGTTAGAAGGGATCTTGATCGCCTGACTCTTCCACAAAATATCACACTGGTCCACTATATTGATGATGTTATGTTGATTGGACCCAGTGAACAGGAGGTAGCAGCTAGCCTAGACTTGTTGGTAAAGCATATGCGCATGAGAGGATGGGAAATAAATCCAACTAAAATTCAAGGGCCATCTACCTCGGTGAAGTTTCTAGGAGTTCAGTGGTGTGGAGCATGCAGAGACATTCCTTCTAAGGTAAAGAATAAGTTGTTGCACCTGGCCCCTCCCTCCACCAAGAAAGAAGCACAACGTTTGGTGGGTCTTTTTGGATTCTGGAGGCAGCACATTCCTCATCTGGGTGTGTTACTACGACCCATATATCAGGTGACTCGGAAGGCAGCAAACTTTGAGTGGGGCTTGGAACAGGAAAAGGCTCTTCAACAGGTCCAGGCTGCAGTGCAGGCTGCTCTGCCCCTAGGGCCATATGATCCAGCAGACCCAATGGTGCTTGAGGTATCAGTGGCAGATAGAGATGCTGTCTGGAGTCTGTGGCAGGCTCCCATAGGGGAATCACAGCGGAGGCCCTTGGGATTTTGGAGCAAGGCTCTACCTTCATCTGCAAACAACTATTCTCCTTTTGAGAGACAGCTCTTAGCCTGCTATTGGGCCTTAGTGGAAACTGAACGTTTGACAATGGGCCACCAAGTCACCATGCGACCTGAGTTGCCCATCATGAACTGGATGTTATCTGACCCACGAGACCATAAAGTAGGACGTGTGCAGCAACAGTCCATTATCAAATGGAAGTGGTACATATGTGACAGGGCCCAGGCAGGCCCTGAGGGCACAATCAAGCTGCATGAAGAAGTTGCCCAAATGCCTATGGTTCCCACTCCTGTTACAAGGCCTCCTGTGCTTAAACATGCACCTACGGCTTCATGAGGTTTGCCCTATGATCAGTTGACTGAGGAAGAGAAGACTAGGGCCTGGTTTACTGATGGTTCTGCATGCTATGCAGGCACCACCCAGAGGTGGACAGCTGCAGCATTACAGCCAATTTCTGAAACAACCCTAAAGGACACTGGTGAAGGAAACTCTTCACAGTGGGCAGAACTTCGGGCAGTGCACATGGATGTGCATTTTGCCTGGAAGGAGAAATGGCCAGATGTTTGATTATATACTGATTCATGGGCTGTAGCCAATGGTTCGGCTGGATGGACAGGGACTTGGAAGGAGCATGACCGGAAAATTGGTGAGAAAGACATTTGGGGAAGAAGTATGTGGATAGAGCTCTCTGAATGGTCAAAGGATATGAAGATACTTGTGTCTCATGTAAATGCTCATCAAAAGGTGATCTCAGCAGAGGATGAGTTTAATAATCAAGTAGATCGGATGACTCATTCTGTGGATAGTCAGCCTCTTTCTCCATCTATCCCTGTTGTTGCCCAATGGGCCCATGAACAAAGTGGTCATGGTGGCAGAGATGGAGGTTATGCATGGACTCAACAGCATGGACTTCCACTCACCAAGGCTGACCTGGCTACAGTTGCTGCTGAATGCCAGATTTGCCAACAGCAGAGACCAACATTGAGCCCCCGATATGGTGTTATTCTCCGGGGTGACCAGCCAGCAACCTGGTGGTAGGTTGACTACATTGGACCACTTCCATCATGGAGGGGACAACGTTTTTGTCCTTACAGGAATAGATACTTATTCCGGCTATGGGTTTGCCTTTCCTGCACGTAATGCTTCTGCCAAAACTACCATCCAGGGACTTACACAATGCCTTATCCACATCATGGTATTCCTCACAGCATTACTTCTGACTAAGGAACTCACTTCACAGTCAAAAAAGTGCAACAGTGGGCCCATGGTCATGGTATCCACTGGTCTTACCATGTTCCCCACCATCCAGAAGCAGCTGGTTTGATAGAATGATGGAATGGCCTCTTGAAGACACAGTTACAGTGCCAATTAGGTAGCAATACCCTGGAGGGCTGGGGCAAGGTTCTCCAGCAGGCAGTATATGCTTTGAATCAGCACCCACTATATGATACTGTTTCTCCTATAGCCAGAATTCATGAGTCCAGGGAACCCAGGGGTGATTCCACTCACTATCACCCCTAGTGATCCAGTAGGAAAATTTTTGCTTCCTGTACCCACGACCTTGCATTCTGCTGGTCTAGAATTTTTGGCTCCAAAGGGAGGAGTGCTTTTGCCCAGAGATACAGCACACGTTCCATTGAACTGGAAGCTAAGACTTCCCCCTGGCCACTTTGGGCTTCTACTGCCCTTAAGCCAACAGTCTAAGGAAGGGATAACAGTAGTAGGAGGAGTGATTGATCCAGACTACCAGGAGGAAATTGGACTTTTTCTCCACAATGGGGGCAAGGGAGATTATGTCTGGAAGGCAGGAGATGCTGTAGGGCGCCTTCTGGTGCTACCATGTCCTATGATTAATGTCAATGGGAATCTCCAACAACCCAAACCAGACAGGACTATAAACAGCCCAGACCCTTCAGGCATGAAGGTATGGGTCACTCCTTCAGGGAAAGAGCCAAGATCTGCAGAGGTGCTTGCTGATGGTGGAGGAAATACAGAATCGGTAGTAGAAGGTAGTCATAAATATCAGCTGAAGCCACAGGATCAGTTGCAGAAACATAGATTATAATAGATATTAACTTTTGTCCTATTTGGTAAGAAGTGCTTGTTCATCATAAGTATATATATATATATTATAAATTAATATATGTGTGTGTGGTGTGGTGGTGTGTGTATTAAGTGGATACTTGTGTTCTCTTTTGAATGTGCAACTGAGATAAGTATTGTGTTGTCATATTTAGGTTATTAGATACTGAAGTATTAAGTGTTCCTCAAGGAAATTACCACCTACTCTAAGATATAATGCTTTGTTATTGCACATGAGACACTTATAACATGTTAGGTGGAATTATGACCTTGCCATTGTTTGCAATTGACATTTAAGCATAACATAAGGAGAAGCTATTTATTGGGTGTCAAGTTGACAAGGGGTGGACTTGTGATGGTTAATCCTGGGTGTCAACTTGACTGGACTAAGGAACGAATAAGAGAAAAAGGATGTTCAGATTGGACCACCTCAACCCAGATGGCCCACCCCAAATGTGGGTGTTACCTTCTGCCGGCAGGCAGTATAAAGGGCCAAGGCAGAGGGAGCTGGTCCCTTTTTAATGCGGCTTGACTCTCTCATCTGGTGAGTTTGTCTTGCTGCTGTGATCAACCCTTCGGATGCCAGTGTGTACTGAGACTGGCAGATCTCCTGGAATCCATCTGGCCTTCAGCACCAGTTTGGGACTACTGAGACATCCAGTCTTGTGGACTGAGCAGTTCTCTGAATTCTCAGCCTCTCCAGTGTGGCGCGTCTACTGTTGGGCTCCTTGAACTCTGTCACGTGAGCAAATCAATAAATTGTATATAGCTATATATTCATCCTGTTACTTCTGTTTCTTTAGAGAACCCTGACTAATACAACTGGTATACCTGCAAGAAGAGAGGCGATAAGGTCCTGCTGTCTAAGATCTGATGTAAGCATGGGAAAGATGTATTGAGACTGCACTTGCAAGTGTACAGTTGGTCTCTGGAATACCAGAGAGTGTTACCAAAGGCCACTAGACCAATAAAGCAAATATAGGTCTCCTTGAGTCAAGCAAGACTCCTCCGTCAGCACCAGCTACACCTCACCTGCCTGGAAATACTGTGCAGCAGTGGCAGGCATATGCCTGTATATCCCAAATCTAATTGGCTATTAGCTCTCTCCTTGGAGGAATAACCCATGGCTGATGCAACAAGCTTACATTCTCTAGTGGTTAGGAGATGTTATAAGCCACAGGAAGACCCTGTCATATTTTACAGAAAAAATGTAATTCATGGCTTAACATACCATCCAAACATCTGTGTCTATACCAAAGTAACCTACTATAACAATTAGTACTATTTAAATACCTATATATCTAATTGTTTGTGTTTCATTAGTAGGATTGAAAGGCTGGACAAACTGTCAGTCCATGAAAGGAAACAGCCAGAATTGACCAGAGTCCAAAACAACAGCTCCAGAGAAAGTAGACTGTTTTGCTTTTCATTCACCTGTGCCCCTTTTCTAAGCTTAGGGAACAATCTGTGGAAGAGGGGGCATGGTAGAATGTAAGGGCTGTGATTGGGGTGAATGGTGAAACTACAGCAATATAGTCTGGACACTTATTTGATCAACTTGATTTAACATACAAGCCCCCCCCCCCAGTTGGATAGTGGGACCCTTGGACTATGTGGGTTTGGGCACAACTGCTTGCAAATTGGTTTTACATGAAGGATGCTAGTACTCATAAATTATTACTTATTGTTAAAAAATGAAAAAAAAATTAAAAAGTAATAGAAAAAAAAAAAAACAACTCCCTCTCTCAGAAGCTATCACTTACCTGTAGTTCCTCAGCTGGACATGGGGTTTCCTGCCCACCTCCCTACTGTGCTGAGCTTTTGACTTGCCTGGACTCATATTGGTCTGGTGCATGACGTTCATATGTCCAACTTTCCTGTTGTGTTTGAAAACTAGTTTCCTTGTCTTTACCTACCACCTCTAGCTCTTGCAATCTTTCCATTTCTTCTCTTCCATTATCCCTGAGCCTTGAGAGGAGATGGTGTGATACAGGTGTCCCATTTAGAGCTGATCACCCTGCCATCTCTTCCTGTGCACATTGACCAGTTGTGGGTCTCTGTGTTGATTATCATCTGATGCAAGAAGTTTCTCTAGTGAGAGTAGAGAGATGCACTAATCTCTGACTATGTCACTAGGAGTTAGTTTAATACTGTCCATTTAGCAGAATAGTAGTTGTAGGTTCTCTCTTATGGCTTGCTGTCTAGCCTCAGGCTCTTGGCCCTGATAACAGTGCCAAGTATATGGCTCCATCTTGTGAAATGAGCCTTAAATCTAATACAAAAGTGATTGGTTATGGCTATCATACTCATTGCACTATTGTATCACTAGGCATATCTTGCCAGGGCAAATGTTATTATAGATATTCTCAGCGTTCACAGCCGAGTAAAACTGATGGCTACTTTTCTGTTCCAGGAGCATGTATAGCACCTTCAAGCACCATGAAAGCTAGCCTGCATTGTTTGAGGGTCTATGGGATCCCACTGGTCAACAATTCCAGAAGAGAGACTGCACTCCTGGGATTGGGCTATTGGGCTTTTTATTTGCTAGCATGTTGTGTCTTGTTGAGGCATTATTGTCCCCCTCCCCACCCCTGCCATTACAGAGTGACTTCAGGTAAATTCTTTTTATATAATCTCTCTCTCTCTCTCTCTCTCTCTCTCTCTCTCTCTCTCTCTATATATATATTATATATATATATATATAAGCTTCTAAGTAGTAGGTTTGCATATGATTTTTCAAAAGACCCCTAGTGTTAATCGTTTCCCATGCTCTTTCTTTCACCTTGCCCTCCCATCCCCAATCCATTTACCCCCTCTTATTCCATTATTCTCTTTTCTTGTTTTGTAGCACAGCCATCTATCTCCCCTCCCATGAAGTCTCCTACCCCCGTGGTCCCTTACTAGTTTCCTGACCTCTATGGATTTTCCAATTGTAACTCACATGTCTAAAGATCCCAAGCTAGCAACTACTTATGAGAGAGCATGCAAGGTGTTTCTTTCTGTGTCTAAATTACCTCAACTCAGCATGATTGTTTCCAGTTCCATCTATTTACCTGCAAATTTAATTTTTCTTAACAGCTGAATAATATTAAATTGTGTGAATGTACTGTATTTCTGTTATCCATTCCTCAGCCGAGGGCATCTTGGTGGTGTTCATTGTGGCTATTGTGGGTAAAGCAGCGATGGACATGGATGAACATGTAATCGTTATTGTAGGATAGCGAGTCCTTCGGGTATATGCCCAAGAGTGAATGGCTGAATTATTTCTAGTTTTTTGAGGAACCTCCCCACGGATTTTCATAGTGGCTGCACCAGTTTGCCCTCCTGCCAGCAGTAAATAAGCTTCTCCTTCCCTTACAACCTTGTCAGCATTTATCATTATTCATTTTTTGTGTCTTATCCATTCTGACTGGGGTAAGTTAAAATTTCAAAGTCTTTTAATTTGCATTTCTTGATAGCTAAATATGTTGAAGAGTAAAAATATTATATATATATTATCTATATATATATATATATATATTTCTCAGCCATTTCAATTTCATCCTTTGAGAACTCTCTATTCAGTTCCTTGCATACTTTCATTTTCTTTTCACTGATATACTTTTACGTAAAATGAAACCACCATAGACGAGAATGGATTTGTAATGATTCCTAGTCCTCTCTGAACAGATTTAGCCAAGGGGCTTCAGGGGAGGTACCAGAAGAAAACTGATCCCTCCTTAGAGCCCACACTGCTGGTCTTCCTGGGCGTGAGGGGACAGACACTATGGGCCAGTGGACAGTGCTCATCAGCATGAAGTGTCCCACTACTCTGAGGAACCAACCACTACTGAGCACTCCTCCCAGCCTTCTCTTCTAAGACTTGCCTGGTGAGGTGGTAAGAGCACTGATAAAAGCAGGCTTGCAAAGCTCTGTGAAGATCCTTGAAAGACAAAGTATTGTGGTTCCATTTTGCTCCACAATTATAAAAAGAAAGAGGACACTCGTTAATTTGACTGAGATAAAATAATACCCTGTAAGCTAATAGCTTCTCCATTTTCTTTTGCTTTGGTTGTTATTGCCATCTACTTTGCATAGAAAAATATCAAACTATACATAGAATAATAGACCATTTCAATTGGTTGAATCCAGTGTATAAGTCAGTATATTGTAACCTAAGCACAGAAAAAAATATTCTCCAAATCTTGGAAGCCTATAACATCAAAGTTTTGTTTTGATCTTCCTGTCCACTATGGGTCAGCAAGGGGTTTGGCTCATGCCCTCAATCACAGGCTGATGAAAAATGCTCCTCTTCTGGACATGATTACCAGTGCAAAACACGAAGAGTAAGTCACTTAACTTTCTCTGGGCAGAGTAAGACACATGGTAAAAGTGAAGTTCAACAGGCTGGCCATGTGCCTCCATTCAGAGGCACTGTAAAATGCAATTTTTGACAGCAAATACAGTAATCTATGTCTATTTCTCTTAGTAGATCAAATATTTAGGCAGTCTAAGCCAAGCTAAAGCATTTCTAGTTTATCAACAGGTCCTGTGTTCTCTGGCTTCTGAGCCTGCTCATCCTATTTCCTCTTCCCTTGGAATTCTTCAGGCCTTCCACCATACCATCATAGGACTAGTGATGATATGACTGCCACACCTAAGAAATGTGTGCACGTATGTGTTTGTGCACTGTGTGTGCACACATGCATGTGTGCATGCACGCACATGTGTGTACCACAGCATATGTGTGGAAGTTAAAGAATGACCTCAGGTGTTGGTCCTGCATTCCTTCTGTTTATGACAGTCTCTCTTGTTCACTCTTGTGAGCACCAGGCTAACTGGCCCCTGAGCTTCCAACAAGTCTTCTGTCTCTACCTCCTGTCTCCTCCTAGGAATACTGAGATCACAAGCAATGTGCTACTCATTCAGTTCTTCATGTGGATTCTGAGGATCCAAAATGGGGTGGTTAGGCTTGCTAAGCAAGTACCTTACCCCCTGAGCCACTTCCCCAGTCCGGCCACATCATCTTCGCAGCTTTTGGGGACTCTCTAACCCTGCTCTCCTCCTTGGTAATTCCACAACTGCTGGCTTTCACATACATACAATTCTATATATCCATCTTATTCCTTCTCCCTCTCCCTCTCCCTCTCCCATCTGTCCTTTTCCCCCTTCCTCCGAGATAAGTTCATGACAGGCACACAGGAAGTAGCCAATTAATATTATTAAGTACACGTTGTCTGGAGCCTGATACAATTACATCGTGTTGTAAGAAAGAAGGAAAGATTGCTAATCATTCTTTGACAGCCATGTAAGTGTGCCAGCTTGGATGTGTAACAAATTAAGGATTTTATTGACTGCAATCTAGTACTTTGGGGGTATATATATATATATATATATATATATATATATGTATTTCTGGGCTAATATACCAGTAAATTCTAATTATTGCTCTTAACAATTCTAGTAATAATTATTAATTCTCCTATTTGGTTATCATTTACCCTTCTCCATTAACATAATGCCTAAATGATGAAATATATGTAAACTTACATTTACTAAGATGTGGCAGTGTCCCTTTATTTTTTTAAATTTTTATTTATTTTTTATGTGTATGAATGTACTGTCTGCATGTAGGTTTGTGCACCCATGTCATGCAATGCCTCGGAGGTCAGAAGAGGGCATTGGATTCCCCTGGGACTGGAGTCGAAGACGGTTCTCAGCCGCCATGTGGGTGCTGGGGATCGAACCCAGGTCCTCTGCAAGAGCAGTTGGCACTCTTAACTGCTAGGCTACCTCTCCAGCCCCGGCAGTGTCCCTTTAAAAAGCGCATATGTATTTACATATATTTATCCACATCTTCATACTAGAACTTGCAAATTTATGAACAATGGATCTCTGTGTATAATTATCATATTCTTTTTTTAAAGTTTTTTTTTTAATTTTTTTTTTAATTTTTTATTTATTTCTGTATGTGTATCAATGTACTGTCTGCATGCAGGTTTGTGCACCCGTGTCGTGCAATGCCGCGGAGGTCAGAAGAGGGTCTCGGATTCCCCTGGAGCTGGAGTTCTCCTGGAATTGGAGCTTCAGACGGCTCTCGGCCGCCATGTGGGTGCTGGGGATCGAACCCGGGTCCTCTGTAAGAGCGGTCGGCGCTCCCAACCGCTAGGCCATCTCTCCAGCCCTAATTATCATATTCTTAAGATGAATATAATCAAAGAGATTCCAAGAAAAAAAAGATGTTAGAATGATTCTGGCACAGTACTTCTTAACCTCTTAGCAGGTAGCTTGAGGAGCAAGCTTCTTGGATGAGGTAGAATACTTTATGCCAGCAAGATTTTATCTGCTTCTTTATAGCCTAACATGTGCCTCTACCCTGCTTCCATATTAGACTCATCTGAGAGTCTTTTAAAAGGCACCAGTTCTCCATCTAGAATGGCATTAGAATGGAACAATGGGATTTCTGAAAAATTCCCAGGAGATTTAACGTTCAGCTAGAGATGAAAATTGCTATTGTCAATAACTGGCCACTGACTGTTAGTCAACATTTTAAAAAATGAACTCATATATAGCAGTACTAAAGTGTAAACTTCATTTGCTCTAACCCTCATTTAAGCAACCCACTGAAAAGTCTCTCTCTCCCTCTATTCCACCCTCATTTTCTCTCTCTCAGTTAAACCCAGGATCTTGTACATGACAGGTAAGTACCCCGCCTCTGATCTACATGCCTAACCCTGGCAACTAGCTATGGAAAAAGAAAGGGAGTGGCTGACCTTGCTGGGGAAAAACACAGTCACCACATGATGTCTGTGAGCACACACAGAGAACAGCAGTGAAGAGATCCTGAGAGCATACAGATGCTTTATGAGGATTTGGGGAATGTAAATACTGAACAGCATTAGAGAAATTTGTTTTGTAAGGTGTCTCCTTCTGCTTTCTTCACCATCCACATATGAAACTAATATAAAATGTATGGGTGTGGAGGGTGGGACTGGAGAGATGGCTCAGCAGTGTTCCTGCAGAGGTCCTGGGTTTGGATCCCAGCACCCACATGGCAGCTAACAACTATCTGTAACTCCATGTAAAAAGCTGTATGGGGCCACATGTGTCCTGGATGCAAAAGCATCCACATTCATTCAACAATGTTTACTTTTCACCTTTCTCAGCAATCCCTTGTATATTTCATCATAATGCTTTATATCCCAATGGTTCAAAATACCCAGGTGCTTGATTAAAGCTTTTATTTTATAATTTCTTTTTATAAAGTCTTGCAGTTCCTGCCAAGATCAAATATAAACATATATAATTACTACTTTGACTAACACTGTCAACTACATGGTTGCAATTTTAAAAATTATTTATTTTCATTTTACATTTTTAAGTCCGGTGCTTGTTAGACAGCTGGAAGCCATTTTGAGCCAGCTAGCTGTCCTGGAACTGTATGATGCCACTGATGGTCAGGGTCTTGAGGCGAATGGGCTCCATCTGTTTTCAACCTCAGGATCATTACTTCCGTCCTAGTTACCCAGTCCTACTTTCAAGATGATACAGCATTTGGGGTTGTTTGCCCACTCCTCTTGAAGTCAAAGGATATAACTAGGTTGAGAAATGCAGTGAGTTCTACGGAGCAACAAGGTTGAATTCTCAGCATCTCTGTCTCTCAACCACTGCTTCCTATAACTTGGGATGGAGGACCAATGTCATATTAAAAACTACTATTCATTTGGGTTGTAGAGACCTCTACCACACTCCATTCTTTATTCAAAGTAATGTTTCTTTATACTTCTTTTCCTATATCACTTTAGAAGTTGTTATTTCCACATTAGGAAGCTTGTTTTATGGAGCATTAACTCCAGCATTTTGTAATTTTATGTTGCTTCAGAGTTCTCTAGTAATGACAATGAAAAGTGAATTTTGTGGAAGCTCTAGACATTTGAGAGGTAGATAGGAAGCAAGGTTTGAAACGAAGAGGTCTTTTGTACAGTTGCCACAAAAGGAAAGAGGAGAGTGTTTTTCTTCAATGTATGCTCCTTTTATTGAATTTTTGTGCATTTCATACAATGCATCTTAATCATAATTAGACCCTATCTGCATCCCTCCATAGCCTGCCAAAAGATTTCATTCATTCTGTCATATAAGTTGAGGCCTATAAAGTCAAGTTTGTGCATCCAGATGTCCCTTGGTGTGAATTCATACAGTGGAGCCTGGTCAAGCTATCTAGAGACAGTCCCTTAAAGAAGAGTCCCTTAAAGAAGACCAACTCTCACTCACCCAGCGGTGATCAGCTGCCAATAGTTCTTCAGCTAAGGTTGGGGCCTCCTTCTATTTCTCCAGTACTATTCTGGTTTTTATTAATTCATATCATACTTTTATTGGCATTTTGTGTATTTCATACATCATTTTTTGGTTCAATTTAGGCATATTGTCCTTTCCCTCCCACCCACCCAACCCCAGTTCCTCTATTTTGCCATACATATCCTGTATCTTTTTCTCAGTCTTTTTAAAGTTTTCCTCTGCAAAGGTTTATTGTTTGGGGCAGAAATTTAACAATATCAGTCCGATCTTTGACCCAGTCCTTAAGATGTTATGGTTCCTTCCCAATTGGATTGCTCCAAAATATGCCTAAATAAACATCATATATGGGGGCTGGAGATATGGCTCAGCAGTTAAGAGCACTGGCTGCTCTTGCAGAGGACCCAGGTTCAATTCCCAGCACCCACATGGTGGCTAAGAACTGTCTTTAACTCCAGTTCCAGGGGAATCAGACACCCTCTTCTGACCTCTGCTGCATTGAACATGGGTGCACCAACTTACATGCAGACAGTACATTCATACACATAAAAAAATTAAATAAAATTTAAACATCATATATGTACCAAAATTATGTTCTCTGGGAATAAACTGTATGTTAACTCCAAAATATGTTTTCCTTTCATTTTATATTACTCTAAAATATGAATATATACCTTCTACCCATATACATAAATTACCATGTCTGAAAGAAAGTGGTAAGTTAATTCTAGGGCTCATTAAGAGATTCACATTATAATATACAGTTGCTTTCAGATAGAAATACAGTAGTAACATTGCTCAGCTTGCCTTTCAATTGGGGGGATTTTGTACTAGCATTCACAAATGAGGAAAACCATTCCCCATTTGTTTTGGGGGGGTACTGTGTTACTTCACTTAGCATAATGGCTTTGAGTTCCATCCATTGACCTGCAAAGTTCATGATGTCATCTTCCTTTACTGCTGCATAGAACTCCATTGTGTAGATGTACCACATTTTTGTTATCCACTCATCAATTGAGGGGCATTTGGTTTGGTTCAAGCTCTTGGCTATTGTGAAGAGAGCTGCAATAAACATTTGTGCATGTATCTTTGCAGTAGGATTAGTCTTGTGGGTATATATCAAGGATTGATATGGGTGGATCAAGTGGTAGGCTCCTTTTTAGTCTTTTAAGGGTTCTCCACATTGCTTTCCACAGTGGTTGTACCAGTTTACATTCCCACCAGCAGTGGATGAGTGTTCCCCATTCCCCACAACCTCTCCAGCATTTGGTGTCTTTTGTTTTCTTGATCTTAGCCAGTCTTATCAGAATGAAATGATATCTTAGAGTGGTTTTAATTTGCATTTCCTTAATTATTAATGATGTTGAACACTTTTTTAAGATGCTTCTCAGCCATCTTTACGTCCTCATTGGTGAAGTCTCTGTTCAGCTCTTTACTCCATCTTTTGAGTGAGCCATTTGTTTTCTTCTTTGTTTTTTTGAGTAGTTTATATATTCTGGATGTTAATGATCAGATGTATCATTAGTGAAGGTTTACTCCCATTCTGTGGGTTTTCCTTTCACTTCCTTGATTGTTTCAATGTACAGAAGCTTTTTAGTTTGATGAGGTCCCAGTTGTCAGCTATTGAGCTTATTTCCTGTATGGCTGCTCTTAGATTTAGAAAGGGAACAACCTGCGGAAGAGGGGGCGTGGTAGAATGTAAGGGCTGCGATTGGGGTGAATGGTGAAACTACAGCAATGTAGTCTGGACACTCATTTGATCAATTTGATTGAACAAACAACCTGTCACCCCCCACTGGATGGTGGGGCTGTAGGTGTTTGGGCACAACAGCCTGCAGATAGGTTTTGCATGAAGGATGCTTGTACTCATGGGCTAAAAAATGAAAAAAAAAAAAAACTGAGAGAAAGAGTGCAGGGACCAGTTATGGCAGAATGCGGGATGGGGGTGGGGGGGGGAGGGAAAGGGAAATAAGCCTGAACTGAATTGGAAAAAATGTATGAAATGCACAAAGCATCAATAAAAACTAATTAAAAAAAAAAGTCTTTTCCTACTCCTATGTCTTGTAGATTGCTACCAACATTTTCTTCTATCGCCTTCAGAGTTTCAGGGTTCACGTTGAGATCTTTGATTCACTTGGGAGTTGATTTTTGTACAGGGCGAGAGGTAGGAGTTTAATTGTTCTTCTACAAATGGTGATCCAGTTTTGACAGCACCATTTGCTGAAGATGCTATCTTTCTTCAATGAGCCTTTTGGCCCCTTTATCAAATACAAGGTGGCTGAAATTGTATAAACTCAAGTTTGGATTAAATTTTGTTCCATTGCTTAACAGGTCTGTTTTTGTGCCAGTACCGGCCTGTCTTTATGACCATAGTCCTATAATATAATTTGATGTCTGGTAAGGTGATTCCCCCAGTATTGCATTTTTCGCTCAGGGTTGCTTTAGCTATTTGGGGTCTTTTGTTTTTCCATATGAATTTAAGGACTTTTTCCAAGTCTGTGAAGAAACTCTTGGGGATTTTAATTGGGATTGCATTGAATCTGTATGTTAATTTGGGTAGAATGGACATTTTTTACTATATTAATTTTTCTTTAAAATTTTTATTTTATTTTATTTATTTCGGTATGTGTATCAATGTACTGTCTGCATGCAGGTTTGTGCACCCGTGTCGTGCAATGCCGCGGAGGTCAGAAGAGGGTCTCGGATTCCCCTGGAACTGGAGTTTCAGACGGCTCTCAGCCGCCATGTGGGTGCTGGGGATCGAACCCGGGTCCTCTGTAAGAGCGGTCGGCGCTCTTAACCGCTAGGCCATCTCTTCAGCCTTATTAATTTTTCTAATCCATGAGCATGGGAGTTTTCTCCATCTTTTCATGTCATCTTCAATCTCCTTCTTCAACAGTTTGAAATTTTTGTTGTAGAGATCTTTGGTTTCTTTGTTTATGTTTGTTTCCAGGTATTTTTTGAGGCTATTATGAGTGGGAAGGCCTCATTATATTCCTTCTCCAATTGCTTATTGTTGGTTTAAAGAAAGGCTACTGATTTTTATAGGTTAATTTTGTATCCTGCCACTTTATTGAAACTCAATTGTTTCTAGGAG
This sequence comes from Rhizomys pruinosus, assembly GCA_009823505.1. Classification (NCBI taxonomy): domain Eukaryota; kingdom Metazoa; phylum Chordata; class Mammalia; order Rodentia; family Spalacidae; genus Rhizomys; species Rhizomys pruinosus. The sequence continues at coordinate 1,809,458 of VZQC01010206.1, forward strand.
TTTTCTGGTGGAGTTTTTACATCCCTCAGGTAAACTATCATATCATCTGCAAACAAGGATAATTTGGCTTCTTCTTTTCCAATTAGTATTCCTTTAATCTCCCTTTTTGCCTTATTGCCCTAGTGAACATTTCAAGCACTATATTGAAGAGGAACAGTAATAGGTGGCACCCTTGCTGGGTTCCTGCCTTTCAGGGGAATGCTTCTAATTTGTCTCCATTTGGGATGATGTTGGCTGTGGGTTTGTTGTATATGGCTTTGTTTATATTTAGGAATGTTCCCTTCAGTCCAAGTCCCTCTAGAACTTTAAACATGAAGGAATGCTGGATCTTGTCAAAGGCTTTTTCTGCATCATTTGAGATGATTGTGTGATGTTTGTCTGGTGTTAATATTGAGCTTTACTGCACTGCGTTCTGATAGAATGCATGAAATAACTTCAATCCTTTTGTATTTGTTGAGATTTCTTTTGTGTCCCAGTATGTGGTCTATTTTGGAGAATGTTCTGTGGGGTGCTAAATAGAAAGTATATTCTCTGGTGTTTGGATGGATTATTCTGTAGATGTCTGTGAGGTCCTTTTGGTGTATTATATTGTTCAGTTCCAATGTCTCTCTGTTTACTTTTTGTCCAGGGCTCAGTGGAGTACTGAAGGCTCCCACTATTAGTGTGCTGGGATTAATCTGTGTCTTGAAGACCTGCAAAATTGTGTTTATGTAGTTCAGTGCAAACTCCAGGAGTTTGGTGCATAAACATTTAGGACTGTGAAGTCTTCCTGGTTAATTGTTCCTTTGATAAGAATGTAATGGCTCTCTTTGTCTCTTCTGAATGACTTTATTCTGAGGTTTATTTTGTCTGATACTAGAATAGCAACTCCTGCTTGCTTTTTGGTACCATTTGCTTGGAATATTTTTTTCCATCCTTTCACTTTGAGTTGGTGGCTGTCTTTGAGGGTGAGATGGGTTTCTATATAGATGGATTCTGTTTCCTAATCCATTCTCCCAGTCTATGTCTTTTGATTGGGAAGTTTAGACCATTAATATTTAAGGTTATTACTGAGAGACATATGTTGCTTCTTTTCAATTTATTTTTTTTTTTCATTCTTGGTCTAGGTTTGTATTTACACTGTTATGCTTTTATTAGTTTCTCTCTTCATTTGCTTGGGGATAGCTGCTCCTTTACTCTGTTCTTTGGATTGCTTCGAGTATTTTCTGAAGTTTTTTTTGACATGTATTCTTTCATTTTGTTTATGTCATGAAATATTTTTCTTCTCCTTCAACTATAATTGACATTTTTGCTGAGTATAGTAATCTGGGTTGGCATCTAAAGTTGTTTAGCACTGGAATACTTTGGTCTGCATTCTTCTGGCTTTCATAGTTCGCACTGAGAAGTCAGTTGTAATTCCGATGGGTTTCCCCTTATATGTAATTTGTTGTTTTTCTCTGTGTCTTTCAGTATTTTGTCTTTGTTTTTTGAGCATCTAGCATTTTAACTCTGATATGCTGTGGGAAATTTCTTTTCTGATCTTGTTTATTTGGTGTTCTATGTGCTTCTTATATTTCTATAGGTTTGTCTTTTTTCAGTTTGGGAAAATTTTTTTCTATTATCCTGTTGAATATCTGATCAAGACCTCCTATTGTAGAAAACGGGCTCCCCGAGTTGTAGAGTGTTTCCTGCCTGATCTTTGGTTTCAAACTGAGATATAAACACAATATTCAGTAGGGAAGTTATGATCATATTATAGGCTCTACGTGGTCACCAGAATGACATTGCTTTGAATTGACAAATATATACATTTCATAGTCACTGAATCTCATCCTACACTCAAAACATATACTGATCAATCAAGACACTCTGCAACTAAACTGGAGAGAACTCTACCCATCACTCACTCATCACCTCCCAGCCTTTTCACAGTACACTGTTTTCATTATCTTTCTAAGAATTCTAAGACCTCAAGACTCCTGAGTTTTTCTACAAAACTGTTGGTTCCCCTAAGCTGTACTTTCTGCTCCAAGTCACAGGGACCTTTTGGGTTGTTTTTTATTTTAATTATTGCCTCTCATTAATTTTAATATTTTATTGAATTTTATGCATTTCAAATAATAGATCTTAATCAAATTCAGACCTCCACCTCAGTCTACACCTCCCCAGACTCCCCCACTGGATTTCATGCATTCTGTCATATGTATATATTGGGTCATGCACTTGTACCCAGATGCCCCTCAGTGCAAGTTCATTCACTGGAGTCTAGTAAACCTTTCTAATCTCCCCCTTAAAGAAGATCTATTCTCTCTCACTCACCAACAATCAGTTGCCAATAGTTCTCTGCTAGAGTTGAGAACTGCTGCCCATTCCCCTTGTTGTATGCTGTGTTTTTATGTGATTGAGTCAGCATGGGTCTTGTGCATGCTGTCACCATTGTTGCAAGTTCACATGAGCAAGTTCTCAGTGGCCTGAAAGCCTCTGTTTCCTTATTTTCTTTTTTTTTTAATTTTTTAATTAATTTTATTTATTTCTGTATGTGTATGAATGTACTGTCTGCATGCAAGTCTGTGCACCCGTGTCGTGCAATGCCGCGGAGGTCAGAAGTGGGCGTCGGATTCCCCTGGAACTGGAGTTCTCCTGGAATTGGAGTTACAGATGGTTCTTAGCCGCCATGTGGGTGCTGGGGATTGAACCCGGATCCTCTGCAAGAGCGGTCGGCACTCTTAACCGCTAGGCCATCTCTCCAGCCCCGCGTTTCCTTATTTTCATGCATCAACCATGGCTCTTACAGTCTTTCTGGGTCCTCTTCAACAATGGTCCCTGACCCATGGGTGAGGGAGATTTAAGAAAGGAGTCCTGTCCAGGGGCATGTACTCTGTCTTCTCTTATTTTCTAAAACTTAGCCAGTTGTGGCCTTCTGTGTGCATCCCACTCTGTTAATGAGGAATCTTTACTGGTGAGAGTTGAGTCATGTATTAGTATTCTTTCTACCTCCTGTTTCACTATGTTCTATGAGGCTTAGTTATAAAGGTTCCACTCTAGATATGTCACTTAGGGCTGAACATCTCTAAGACTTATATTCTCTATGTGTGACCAGTTGTGGGACACTGTAATAACCTCCATTTACTGCAAAAAGAAGCTTCTTTCATGAGCAGTATACAGCACACATGTCTGGGAACTAGGTAGTTCTGAAACAGGCAGAACAGGAGGCCAGGGGCAAGGTGAAGGTAGGGACAGCCTATGAAGCAAGCATCTGACAAACTATGCTAGAGGATTAAACTAGTCTGAGTTGGGAAGCTTGTCCAGAGATCTAATTATTATTTTTTATTTTATGTGTATGAGTGTATTGCCTACATGTACATATGTGCATCCATGTCTTGCAATGGCCATGGAGGTCAGAAGAAGGCATTGTATTGCAAGAACTGGATGGCTGTTAATGTTGGGTTGTCAATGTGTGTTCTGGGAATGGAACCTGGTCCTCTCTAAGAACATACAGTACTCTTAACCTCTGAGCCTTCTTTCCAGGCCCCCTTCACATTTTCTTAAATATGAGTCCACCATTGGTTAATTCATGATTCTGTGTATGCTGCTTCCTACTTCTATAGACTCCTCTTTACCTTCTTGCTCTCTAGCAACCTCCTTCCCATTTATGAAAACACTTTGTCCTCCTTATGCTTTTTAACATTTTCCAGAATCTTTTCTGTTTATTTATTTATTTATTTATTTATTTATTTATTTATTTATTTATTTAAATGTAATATCTGCATGTAGGTTTGTGCACCCATGTCGTGCAATGCCATGGAGGTCAGAAGAGGGTGTCAGATTCCCCTGGAACTAGAGTTCTCGTGGAATTGGAGTTACAGACGGTTCTCAGCTGCCATGTGCGTGTTGCAGATCGAACCTGGGTCCTGTGCGAGAGCGGTCAGTACTCTTAACCACTAGGCCATCTCTCCAGCCCTTTCCAGAATCTTTTCAACTAAGTTAATTACTCTAGCACCCCTGGACTCCTAGACCACGTTGCCTTTCTTTCATATTTTTCATTGAAGTTTACTATTTATGTATCTTTGTGTCTCTTGTTAGATTTCATGTCACATGAAGGTATAAATACATCTTTCTCATGTGTGTGTGTGTGTGTGTGTGTGTGTATTAGTCATTTTTCTGTTGCTGTGATAAAACCACCATGACCAAGGGAATTTATAAAAGGAAGAGTTTATTTGAGCTTATGATTGATGGCTTCAGGGAATCAGAGTCCATTGTGGTGGGAGTCACGGTGGCCAAGGCTGCAGCAGAAAGCCGAGGTTCACATCTCGCAATGAGCACAGGAAACAGAGAGAGAGAGACTAGAGACTGGCAAGGCTTGTTGAACTCACTAAGCCCACCCCCAATGACGTACTTCCTCCAGCATGGCCACACCTTCTAAGACCTTCCAGAACAGTGCCACCAACTGGGGACAAAATATCTGAATACTTAAAGCCTATGGGAGACACTCTCATTCAAACTACCACAGTGTGTGTGTGTGTGTGTGTGTGTGTGTGTGTGTGTGTGTGTATGTGTGTGTGTGTGTGTGTGTTTTCTGTGCTTATGTGTGTATTCTGTGTGTGTTGCATGTATGTGTATTCTGTGTGTGTTGCATGTAATTGTGCTGGTGTGTGAGCCTGTATGCACACAGGAGGAGGCCAGAGCAGGACATGGGCTGTCTTCCTCTATTACTCTTTGCTTTATTTCCGTGAGACATGGTCTCTTATTAACCTAAAGCTAATCATTTTGTCCAGGCTGGCCAGCCAGCAAGCTCTCAGAGTCTGCCTGTCTCTGTCCCCCAATGCTGGTTGATAGGCGCACATGGCCAGCTTTTTATGTGGGTGCCAAGGATTTGAACTCAGTCCTCAGAATTGCATACCTAGCCCTTTTCCTTTTTTTATCCACACTAACTTGATCACAGCCCATTATAGATGATTGATAATGATTATTGATTGAAAGAAAATGAATGTTTTATGGTCAACATACCATAAGCTTGTGAAAGAAGTCTTCTGACTTAATATTTTGTTTCATTTCTAACAAAAGGTTTAAGTTTTAGATTCACGTGTCTAGTGTATGACCAACTTTCACTAGAAATATTAAATTGAAGTTTATAGCTCGGCTTCATCTCACTTCTGTCTCATTTGTATACTGGTCTTTATAAATGTAAATTAATGTCTTATGTTTTCTGGGGAAGATGAAACTAACCCAAACCCCTGTGTTCTGAGGATCCATATTTATTATGTGAATTATATGTAATTCTGTTTGTTTTAACAACATTTTTCTGCATGCAGTACGGAATCTCATTGACTACATGTCCATTTTCAACCCCAACTTATCATATAGTATTCACAAGAGTGTTTTGTTTAAAAATGCACAAAGGTATCTTATTAAATAATGTCACAAACATGAAGTTCATTATTATGCAAATGCCATCCGTGGAACAGATTTGTTAATTGCAACTCATTTGCATAATTAATGAACTCCCAAATGAATTATGCCTTTGCAGATTTGTGCAGCATTGTTTTAAAATAAATTATAAAATACATGTCAAATGAAGAGTGCTTTCTGGGTTCCCATAGCATTGTTTGAAAATTAATTACCAAATGCTTGTCAAATTAAAATGAGTTTGTAGTTTTTACAATGTTATTTTAAAATTAATCACAAAATAAAATGTCACTGCACTAAAGTAAACAACTTGTTATTTTTTTCTCAAAGAACCAGAGAAAATAGCATTTTAACTTCAATTATATTATTTAGTATAGTGATTCTACTGTTTTATTCATTTCATCCCTATACTGTGGCTTAGCGAAGTTGATAGTTGTTAGCACGTTAATGTTTTGGTAAATTGATATTTAATTTAATTTTATTATGTAGCTTTATTATGCATTGTATATGGTTGATGATTAATGCATTGCCTGTGAGCCCAGGATGGATTTATTCATGATAAATTGGAGTTCTGGAAAGCATTCAAGGTCACTTAAATCTGTAGCATAAACAGTATTCCTAAGGTTTATTTTATTGGTGTTTTGACTGCTGTCAGTAAAGATGATTGAAACCACATGGCTTAGATCTCCCTTCATACCTTGACCAATACAGTAAGACATTTCTCCCTTTAATGCCAAAAAGTCTTTGGGGTCCTCCATTATTGTCTTTCCAGAAATCTACTACAGAAATCCCCTGTTCTTATGGAAGAGGAGCCAGCTGTTTCTCTATCCCCAAGCCCTTGGTAAGGAGGGACCTTACCAACCAGAAAATCAGGAAGAAAACATCATTCTACCTAAACAGTGACTTAGCTGAAATGACTTTGAAACAATAGATTTGTTAAATAATAAAATATAATAATCTTGTCTAGTAATACCAGAATACCTAAGAACAAGCCACTCACTCATTTTAGAGATTGTTGCTGTTTTTCCTTTTAAACACCAGCACCCTCTCTCGCCCATCTCCCTCTCTCCTTATCCTCTGGGATATCCAAACTAATTGTCTATGGTTGATATTCCATTTTCTCAGTCCTTCACCACTGAACGTAAACTCATGGGGCAAGGCTTTTGTCTGCCATGATTACAACTATGCAAATTGAAACTAACTAGACAATAATTCTTAAGTAAAATGATAAAAAAAATTGTCTCTGGCTTTTATCCTATACACGGCTGCATTTCTAAGCCCCCTGTGAGCTATTCTATGTTGCCCTTTCTATAGATTGATAAGCATATCAAACTGCTTTGAAAAGCCAATATTTCTTTTACCACATACCTGGTGTGTGAACAGGATCCCAAGTGGTTCATGAGGATACAGGGATTTGACCTTTTGCCATTTCCTATTTCATTCTGGCATATGTATTACTCAAAGCCTTAAAAAGTATTTCCTTTCTACGACAAAATGAAAGTGGTTACTTTTGTCTAAGCTTTGATGCTGCATGAACATACTCTTGGTTAAATGCCTCCAGCTTCTGAAAATTGGCATTCTTCTCTCTAATTCTGCATTATTTAGCTTATGAGTAGAAAACAATAAAACATTTAACATGGTCAAACTATCTCCAGATTAATTTTTTTGTTGAACAATACCCATATCCTCAAAGTGTCTGAGTTTATGCACTCTCTTACTACAGATCGGCTACTGTTAGAGGACACCCATTGAATTGAAGAGGCAGCTTTTTAAGTGAGGGGTTTTGCTGCAACTTACGTCTTTTAAGGCACTATAGTTTGCAAAGCAGTTGCTGACATTCTGTTCTTTGGAAAAAAATCACATTATTAGAATGAATGAACAAATTCATAGCTTTGTTGATTCAATGTAAACCTTTTTATGAAGTTTGATGAAGGTCACTAATCTACTCCTGACATGATGTCATGGCCACTTCCACTTTAAACTCCATTCATTCTCTATTTTATTATGTAACTTTCAAAAACATAGTTAGGCTAGTGAGTTAATGAACTAAATCAGCAACCAGATTTCCTTCATTAAAATCAGATTCCCTTATCTCATAAGAATTCTGTTCTCCTCTATTAATATTTTAACATATTTAGGGGCTGGAGAGATGGCTCAGTGGTTAAGAGCGTCAACTGCTCTTGCAGAGGACCCGGGTTTGATTCCCAGCACCCACATGGTGGCTAAGAACTGTCTTTAACTCCAGTTCCAGGGGAATCCAATGCCCTCTTCCGACTTCCTCAGTATTGCACAACACAGGTGCACCAACCTTCATGCAGACAGTATACTCATACACATAAAAAAATAATAAAGTTTAAAAAAATTAAAAAATATATTTTAACATATTTAACTGACAAGAATTGTGTATATTCAAGTATACAGAGAGATTGGTGTACTACATAGGGAGGAATGATAACTGTAATCAAAATAATTAACATACCATCATCTCCATGATTACCATCAAAGGAGTGGAAAGGATACTTAAAATCTGTTTTATTATCAAATTTCAAGTAAACGTTATAGTATTATCATCTGTAGCTAACATAGATGAAGAAAATATGATACACACATGCACAACGGAATATTATTTAGCCATAAGAAAGGAAATTCTGCCTTTCATAATAATGTGGAGGAACCTGGAAGACAATGAGTGAGATGAACCTGACATTCAAAGACAAGCAGCATATGGTCTCACTTACTGTGGCTACAAATGCCAGCTTATGAAAGCAGAGTGGAACCATGGCTCAGGGATGGAAAGCTGTGGGAGAGATGAGGATGTTGGTCAAAGTTTATAAACGTTCAGTCATAGAATAAGTTCCAAGTTACTTTTTGCAGAAAGTGTTATGTATGCATTGACTTAGAGATGAGCTTCTAGTTTTTCTCTTAAATTCTCTTGGAAGCATTTTCAGTTCCTCTAGAAAGGTACTCTACTTTTTTTCTTGGCCTTTTATAAGGTTGAGTTGTCCTGGTAAAGATGATCAGAGACCACAAGTAAATCTAAATCTATTTATCCTTTATTTCCAAAGAAAATTGGATATCTTGTAAACCAAATCTTTTCTTGATACTATTTGATCTAAACATTAGTCTCCTTGCAACTCTTTTATGTAGTCTACTGCTTTCTTATATTTTAAGCATTAAATATAAGCTATTCCAACATTGTAAGATGAATATACATTCCAAGCTACAGTTGCAAAATCTTCCATAAAACTAATGTTAAGAGCTATCTTTACAGTAACATTGGACCTACAAATAGTTTTCTTAAGAAATAGTATTAGAAAATAAAATATCTATTATTTCTAATAGTAGAAAAATTATCACATTGGGACTTCATACAACATTACACATACTTAAATAACTAGAAACTTTCATTTCCAGTGAAAAGATTTTTCATTGCTATTATGTGTTCAAAATTGAATTTTAATTTTTTACTTTTTCCAATTAGATATTTAATTTATCCAGATATAATAGAAAGTATAAGAGGCATCTATGGCTTTGACAATAATCCAAAGTTTCAATTTTTCTTATTTGTGTGAATACTAGTACCTTTCTTTTTCTCTGAACATTAACTTGTAACTGAAAGAGTCACAGACTTATTGAATATTCATGCAGATAATTCGAGATATTTCTTCCCTAGAGTTCAAATTGAAGTACATTGTTGATGTATGTCCACCGTGACATGATATGACACTCTTTGTAGTTATTTTTAATTAGAAATAAAATATTAATTCATTCACATTTGTGTATAGAATGTATCTGGAGGAAGAGGGAACTCAGAGAGGTTCACGGTGACAGAATTTTAATTAATTTTTTAAAGAGAAGTCACTTTAACTTGAAGGGCAGGAAAGGTCTGGCTTTAATAGCCCCCTCTGTGAGCTAGAAGAGGGAATTCACAATTTTTACCACCTACTGGAAGAGCCGAACTCCCTTATGGCTTCATTTCCCTTGTTAGTTCAAAATGGATAAAGGGCTTATTTTTACAGAGACTTAAAAAGGGGGAAATATGAAATTGTGACATTCCTTTGGTTCACAGGCTTCGCCACTCAGGAGTGCTGTGTGCTGAGTTTCAGGGACAAGGCTTCCCTGAATATGTTGGGGGGGGGTGGACCCACTTCACATAATTTCAGATTCATTTCTGAACAGAAGTCGATTTCTTAGAATTGAAAGTAGCCGGTAGCTTCTCTGCTGTGACCACCTACTGGATAAAATTGAGAAGAGTGCCGCTACCACATCAGTGGCATTTTACACATGTGACGTCTCAGAATTCCATGTTAACAATACTGCTAACCTGCTGCCCTCTTAAATCACTGAATGGCAGCAAGAATTTCTTTAATTTAGACTCTGTACACCATGAACCCTTTCGCCATGACACAGGCAGCGATGATTCATATGCTTTGAGTCTTAGATGTTTTTAGCTTCTTCATTTTGATCCTATCAAGTAACAGCCTGGGGAAATAAGGGAGGTAAAATGCCACATTATTTCTCCTTAAGAAACCAATAATTAAAGCTACTCCAAATTCCATGTTATATGGAAATCTTTCTTGAGGATTGATGAGGTGGCTCAACAAGCAGGTAAAGGCACTTTCCACTGAGTTTGATTGTCTGAATTTGAACCCCAGGACTCATGTGTGGAAGGAAAGAACCGACACCTTCATCTTGTCCTTGGACTGTCATGTTTATATGTGCACACACCTACACACACATTAAATAAATTTTAATTTTAAAAAGTTAATGATTGTTAATTTCAAGATTTCTAAATTGTAATAAAAAAAACTTCACTGTCCAGTACTGACCTGGACATTTCTCAAGTAGCCTGCCCTTTATATGTCTTGAAAATGACGGACCATTCAGTTCAGTGCAACTGTACTCAGTCTACTCTGAGCCAGGTACTGGGACTACCCAGATGATTAACACAGGTCCTCAGGTAGCTGACAGCCTGTGGCAGAGACAGACAATTAGAATATGCAATTATTAGTGCAATGACAGTGGTACGTGGAAAGAAAACACCCAGAAAGTACTTTGGAGTATTGTCATTATTGGAATTGCCCAGATTAATACATGAAAGTAAAAGGTGATGTGAGATGGTATTTTCTTGAGCATAGCCAAGGTCTCTTCTTCACTGGTAAATATAAAACTAGAATATTACATAAAACTTTTAGGACGAATGGCCCAAATCTATTCATTCACCACAATATTAATTTTTTGGTCTTTTTGAGACAGGGTCTCCTTGTAGCCACAGCTGGTCTGGAACTCACTGTGTAAACCAGGCTGGCATTGAACTCACAGAGATCTGCCAGCCCCTGCCTCCTGACTGCTAGGATTAAAGTCATGTATCACCATGCCTGGCCTATACTATTTTTAAAGATTTACTATTTTACTTATTTGAGTTTGTGTGTGTGTGTGTGTGTGTGTGTGTGTGTGTGTGTGTGTGTGTATGCACAGGTAGAGATGCTTGCAGAGGCCAGAAAAAGACACCCAGATTCCCTGGAACTAGAATTACAAGAGAATCTGGAGCTAGAGTTACAGGTGAATCTGGAGGCTGGGAACCACTCAAATCCTCTGGAAGAATACTACTTGCTTTTAATCACTGAGCCATCTCTCCCGGTCCTATTAGGACTAATTATTTATTTTATTTTAATTTTCAAGATATTTTTTATTTTATGTTTATTTGTGTTATGCTTGCATGTGTGTAAGTGTACCTGTTTCATGAAGTGCCTGCAGAGGACAGAAGAGGGCATTGGATCACTTAGAACTAGAGTTATTAACAATTGTTAGCCACCATGAGGGTGCTGGGATTTGAACCCCATCTTCTGAGGTTCAAATCTCAGCAATGCACTTAACCATTGAGCCATATCTCCAGCCCTTATTATGAGTAATTTAAAGAAAAGGATCAGATACTGAGAAATCAAGGCTCTTGGGCACATTCATCAGAAAGTTTTGCCAACAGCATTACATTTTTGTATCTGTATTTTAATTACAGTACTATATTGCTGTGTTGGTTAGTTTTTATTAACTTAACACAGTCTAGTGTCCCTGACAAGAGGGAATCTTAACTGAAGAATTATCCATATTGGATTGGCCTGTGGCTATCTGTGAGAAATTACCCTAATTGATGTTTGATGTGGGAGAGCTCAGCCCACTGTGGGCAGCGCTATACCTAGGCAGATGGTCTGGTCTGGGCTGTATAAGAAAACTAATGACATGCAAACTAGACAGCAAGCCAGTAAGCATCACTCCTCCAGTGGACTCTGTTTCAGTTCTTGCCTTCAGGTTCCTGCACCAGCTTTCCTCGGTGATGGATTGCTACCTGGAAGTGTAAGATGAAATAAAAGCTTACCCTAAGTTGCTTTCGATCAGGATGTTTTATCACAGCAACAGGAAAGGAAACTAGAGAAGTTTGTCATACAAAATATATAATAAAAGCAGTACTTCATTTTACCATTTTGTAAGATTCAAACTATAAGAGAATGACATACCTAAAGGAAACAAGTAGACAAGAACATGAGAGAGGGATTTTTAGAGAAGAGGGGGTGTACACAAGGGTGGGAAGTAGATGAGAGAGGGTGGGAAGTGAGAGTAATCAGTGAGTATTAGATATGTATATGAAACTGCGAAAGAACAAATTTAACAGAGACACAAAATCCCTGTACATACCTGAGCTATGCCTCCGATACTCAGAATTTCCCCAAAGATGATAGGTATCGATTATCCTGCAGTTCTTTCCTTAGTGTAAAACAAAAACAATGAAAAATATCTAAATCTCCACTCTAGGTACATTTTTCCAGTGAAGAATCAAGATCTCTGGCCAGGTTTGCTTTTTGAACCCAGACCACAGCCCTGAAAAACAGAATGAATGATGGTTCATTCCTGTGATCAGCAGATTGTACTGCTGAAAGGAAGGCTCCACCTCACATGAGCACATAGGCCAAGAGACAAGACAGATGTGAAGAACAAGCCTTAGATCATAGCCAGTTGATGGTAAAGTACAAATACATCTGTGCTACAAAACCCCAGAAAAGGGTCATCGAAGCTAGGCTTTCAAAAAATGAATCAGGGTTGACTAAATGAAGATGAGAATGAGAGGGAAACTATTGAAAAAAACTAGACGGTGGCTAAGTAGTTAACTGTGGAGTGTGTCTTATGTGATTGGAACTAGGACGCGTCCAACCAAGAAGACTGATTGACTCAGACACCTGCCTATTTCTCAGCATGCTATCTCAGTTAATGTTCATGGTAACTGACAGAGAGAGAGATGGAGAGAGAGAGAGAGAGAGAGAGAGAGAGAGAGAGAGAGAGAGAGAGAGAGAGAGATTGTCTCATTTTTTTTAGATGAAAGAGCTTGCTTATCATTGCATAATTAGTAAGTGGCAGAGCTTCAACTCAAGGGCTTGATTACAGAGCACAGACCATTTACCAGAGACCATCGGTGCCTTCAGATTATGGGAAGCCAAATAAAATAAGCCTATGAGCCTATGATGAACATAATAAGAATTTTCATAATTAGCCCAATTTGCAGTAGTCTCAAAGTATGTTACCCACCCCAGACTGACTGACTCAGAAACTCTGGGACAGGGCCTAGTCACTCAATGCCTTGAATGCCCTCCAATAAAGCTTGAGAAATTCTGCTGGAGGCAAGAGATCTCCGTAAGTGTTTTAAAATGGAAGAGTGATTTAATCAGAAAAAATGTTACCAATACATGCAAACTGTAAATCACAGTTAGGGCTGATAATTGTCTTCAGAATGAGGACCTCAAATTTCTCTTATCCTCTGTACCTGCCCTTCTATCCCCACTTACCTTTAGTTACAGAACTATGCTACAATTAAATGTTCCTAAAGGTGGAAGGAATGAGTGTAATGCAACCTTCCCATAGAGTCTCCACCTGATCACTACATTGAGAGATAAAAGCATTTCATGTAATCTGATTATAAGAAAATATACAACTCATCAAATAACCATTACTTAAACTTTAATCTATTAGACTTGGTTAATTTTATGGGCCCAAAGAGTATATAAATCAAAATAATTGAAGTCTCTCATTCTCTTTGAATAAAGATATTTTCATTACCCTATCTATACTAATGATAATATATGTAGACATATTTTAGAAATATGTTCCAAATATCAGAGTTCCATAACATTTTCACTTGTCTACAGAGGAACCAATTAATAATACAAATAAACTTTCTAGTACCTCTACCTCATTCAGTGATAGCTATAGAAGGGTTATCATGTAATACTAATCTTCAATTTGTAATTGCTTTCTTTCATTTCAACAAAATTAGACCATTTAATTATGGGCTGTTTCCACTTCAAGGTTTTACATTTTAATTTCCTTTAATCTGACTCTTGAAGATTATATTTACATTATTATTGTTTATATTCTGAAGCTTCCATTAAACTATATGATGTCAGATGCTATAAAATTGTCTAACTGAAGTTGATTAACACATAAATATTAAAGTGATTAATAACGCATTCTATTGGGGATAGGAGCAAATAAATATTGAAATGTCTGAAAAACTGACAAAGCAAATGAATGTTTTCCATTTACCTTGAAAGAATCCTACAGGTAAAATAGAAGGACTTCAATTTGAGGCCTCTGCACCAACTTAATTAGAAAGAGAGTTCAGCTTGTTACACTTTAAATTCAGAGAAGAAAGTGCAAGCTTCAATAAAAATATATTCAATTTCATACTATTATACATATTATATTCTTTATTTAATGAATAAATTGTCTCCTTAAACTATTCTAATAATTAGATAAAAAGAATTTTCATTTCCCACATATCCTTCAGGATTCAAAGGGATTACTTTCTAAAAAAATCCACTGTAAGGTAAAAATGTATCTATTATCACTCAACCTACCAGACACCATGACTCAGTGGCATGGCACACTGTAGTCTTGGCTGCTTTTCCTTGTGATTTTATTCCTGTAGATGATTGGGAGTCTGGACTCAACGTTACTACTCAGAATTAGAAGTGAATAGTATACTGCATTTTGCCAGGCTAGGAAGAGATAAAAGCTCAAATATTAAAGATTGTATATCACTTTTTCACTGTGGTAAAGTGAAAACATTCAACATACATTGAACCATTACAAGCCAGGTATCACTGGTACTGGTACTTGCTTGGGAACCACCTGTACTTACTTAGCCTGGAACTCTCTCCATCCTTTATTCTCCCTTTCCTTACTTGCTCCCATCTGTTCTTCATGACTCAAACTGAACACTATTTTGTCAGAAAACCATTTCCAGACTATAATACCCACTCCATCTCTCTCACTAGGAAACTAGGCTGGCTTTCTTAAGTTCTGGGCTCTCTATCCTTTCCTGAATTTAAGTTATTGAAGTAGAAAAACACAACAGTTTGATCTTGAATCTCTTCAAGAGAATAAAGTATACCAGGATAGGAACTATTTCTAGGTTGTTTCCCATGTATCTTCACCAAGCAGGTGAAGTTCTTATGGAGAACTGCAAATAGATACTAGTGAGAGACCACAGAAGAGCTCCAAGGAAGAACTCCAAGGGCCCAATGAGCAGAACGGCATTCTCAGCTCAGCTTCTGTGTGAGCCAAAACCATTGCATATGGCTACATCAACTCAAAACAGGCTATTTTATACAACAGTCCCACTGCTAGGTGAATTAGGTGGATATCACATACCTGTAAATGAAGACACAGTTATTCACATAAATTCAACATAAGTTTATTTTGAAAGTTGTCATGTAAAAATGAAAATTCCAAAAGAAGAGGCACATTGTGTATCTCTACTCATACAACCAGCAAAAAAAAAAAAAAAAAAAAAAAAAGCACCTGCTGCAGGGGAAAGAGCAGAATTAGTCACCATTGATCAGCAAAGGCTATTCAATTGGCTTGCAGCTTCTAGAAGAATGACGAAGGTAAAGTCTAATGAGGATTGTGGGAAACATGGATACCAATAGTCTATTCCCTTCCTTGCTGCTGTGCAGACATCCCAGGAGTGTACTGCACTCTCTACCTTTCATAGTTAGCACTCACCTCCTGGAAGTTCATGCAGACAGATTCTGCCTTTTATGGAGAATTACTAGAAATCAGTTTTGACTGATACCTACTCAGCTTCATTTGACAAATGTGCACTGAACACTTACTATGAACCAAGTACTTATGATAGCTCAGGAACAATATGGAAACGATAAATGGGAAGTGTGTTTTCTGGAGCTAAGAATACTGGTTAAGTGTTCCAGAAGTACTGTTAACACTATGTACTAAAATCTACAAAATAGACCTCTGCTCTCAAAGAATTTTCTATCTTATATGAGGGACAGAGGAAGATGAACATGAAAATGACCTTCCATGGGAGGGCCACACCGAGTATGGGATCAAACCTTTGAGATGCTGGACACATTTGTGTGCATCAGAGGTGATAAGTTTGAATTTGAGAGTCATAGGAACCTTTACTGAAGCGTTAATCTCAAGCTACATTCAGAAAAGCAGGTAAGGGAAGTTAAGTAGTGGAGGAAGAAAAAGATGAAAGCTGTTTGAACATCTTTTCTCAGAGTCCTGCACTACCACAATTTATCAATAGAACACTTGCAAGGGGGTGAATATTAGAATGATCTCTGGAAAATAGAGAGCCAAAGAGAAATGGCACCCTTAGGCTTATGGACTGGTTAGAAAGCTTTTTGAATATAAATTAGCCCCTAAAATACAAAGCGAACAACTTGCAGTCATAAGAGAGGTGCTGATAAAGCTTACAATAGTTAAGAGAAGGCTGATAATACTTATGACTGGTTATCAGAGAAGGCCTTGTGGAAACATCTGGCCTTCAACTGGGCATTACAAGATATGAATGTGGGAAAAGGAGACACTGAATTGAAGGCAGAGTCAGAAAGGGGTATGATGGCCTCTTAACAAGGATTGGAAGCAGGGTGTCATGGGTTGAGGTGGGAGGTTAGGGCTCAATTAGCTGTTGATTTACTGATGTTAAAATTATTAGAGTTGGCTACATCTAATTTCTTATTCTACTGGCTCTTTTTAAAATTTATTTATTTATTTATTATTTTTTATGTGTATGAGTGTACTGTCTGCATGTAGGTTGGTGCACCCATGTCCTGCAATGCTGTGGAGGTCAGAAGAGGGTGTTGGTTTCCCCTGGAACTGAAGTTGAAGATGGTTCTCAGCCACCATGTGGGTGCTGAGAATCAAACTGGGTCCTCTGCAAGAGCAGTCGGTGCTCTTAACCGCTGATCCATCTCTCCAGCCCCTCTACCAGCTCTTATCAATTGCTTTTTTTTCTAATTAAATTAGTTTTTATTGATGCTTTGTGCATTTCATACATTTTTCCAATTCAGTTCAGGCTTATTTCCCTTTCCCTCCCCCCCCCCACCCCCACCGCATCCCAGATCATGCATTCTGCCATAACTGTCCTGCATCTTTCTCTCAGTTTTTTTTTTCATTTTTAGCTATAAGTGATAATCCATGAGTACAAGCATCCTTCTTGCAAAACCTATCTGCAGGCTGTTGTGCCCAAACACCTATAGCCCCACCATCCAGTGGGGGGTGACAGGTTGTTTGTTCAATCAAGTTGATCAAATGAGTGTCCAGACTACATTGCTGTAGTTTCACCATTCACCCCAATCGCAGCCCTTACATTCTACCACGCCCCCTCTTCCGCAGGTTGTTCCCTAGGCTTAGAAAAGGGGCACAGGTGGATGAGAGGTAAAACAGTCCACTCTCTCTGGAGCTGTTGACTTGGACTCTGGTCAATTCTGGCTGTTTCCTTTCATGGGCTGACAGTTTGTCCAGGAATAACCTTTCGATCCTACTAATGAAGAACAAGCAATTAGATATATAGGTATTTAAGCAGCACTAATAGTTATGGTAGGTTACTTTAGCATAGACACATGTTTGGATATGTTAATCCATGAATTACAATTTTCCCCCCTGTTAAATATGACAGGGTCTTACTGTGGCTTATAACATCTCCTAACCTGTAGAGGATGTAAGCTTGTGGCATCAGCCATGGGTTATTTCTCCAAGGGGAGAGCCAATAGCCAATTAGATTTGGGATATACAGGCACATGGCTGCCTCTGCTGCACAGTATTTCCAGGCAGGTGAGGTGTAGCTGGTGCTGACGGTGGAGTCTTGCTTGACTCAGGGAGACCCATATTTGCTTTATTGGTTTAGTGGCCTTTGGTAACACTCTCTGGCATTCCAGAGGCCATCTGTACACTTGCATGTGTGGTCTCAATACATCCCTCCCATGTTAACGTCAGGTCTTCGGCAGCAGGGTCTTATTGCCTCTCCTCCTGTAGGTATCCCAACTTAGAGGCAAGGAGCCCTTACCTTTTGTGGGGCCTTGGATCCCCTGGCCAACATCCACCTGGTAGAACAATCCATTGCTGATGTCAGAGCTCCTGTATTAATATATTTTGCCTGAGTGCATAGCCCTAGGACTTTAGTATTATATTTGGTTCTGAACAGAGAGTAATCCCTTCCACAGTTCCCATGTCTAGTAGTCAATTAAAGAAAGCAGTTTTACCGGTTTTATAAGAGATTACCTCTACAATAGTTGTCTCCAATTTACAGTTGGGGAGCGACCTCATCATTGTCATATTTCTCCTTGTTCTATGGGTGGGAAGGCAAGGAAGTCTCTCATATCAGAACCTTTGTGGCACCTAGAAGGTAAGTTTCATTAGGACTCATTATAACTAGTTGTTACATGTAGGATCCACAGAGGGGTTCGATGTTTATGGCAATCTGAGGCTTTTCTTCCTTTGAATGTTCAGACGGGTCAGCCTTTCCGTTGCCACTTTTTGGTACATCCTACTCAATGCAAACCTGTATCTTTTCTTTCTCAGCCGTTAAGTTGGTGACGTTTTGTCCTGTTGGAACAAACAAATCTTTTCCCATAGTTAGTTTTAAGATTTGAATTGCAGGGGTTTGATGAAAAGGTTTCATGTCTTTCTGTATCCCCCCCCCTTTTTTTTTAGCGTATGAGTCTCCAGAAGATAGTTGTATTATACATGACTATAGGGTGGAGTCAAGGCATAGATTTCATCAAATTCACCCATGTTGTTTTGGGTGACTATATATGATTAACTTGGGAAGCAAACTTAATTTTTACGTTAAATCATCTTAAAGAGAATGCTACAAGGTGATACTGTACAACAGGGAAATTATAGAGAATATTTGTATGTGTCAATCCCAAAGTTCTTGCTCTACAGATTTTATGTAAAGCAAATGTGGTCAACAGCGAATTATATCTCCATTTAATTCAGATGCATTACCATTTTTATCAGATTCTGTAAACCAATGTTGTTTAATATACACGTTTACTTTTACTAAGTCCTAAAACACCATGTGTCCACATGGTGTTTTATCAATTGCTTTGTTAGAATGTTTGCATCACCAAATTACACTAGGATAGATTTCCTTTATTATTCAATTAAGGATTTTCTTTCTTTAAACATTGATTTTTTTTCATACATTTGGGACCACAAGCCACCATTGAACTGGTTGCTATCTTTATTAATGTTTGTTATTAGGACAACCTGATTTTAAAGTAGACCTCCTTAAATAGTAATTTTTATCTTAGTCTATTTTACCTGGACTTTGAAGTCTCTACCTCTGTTGTCTGTTGTCTCTCTTCTTGGCTTAGTATGTTTACATGTGCTTCTAAAGACTTGTGTTGAGAAGTAATAAATAAAAAATACTTTTTAAAAGCATGACACAGCTACACCTATACAAGTAATGCACTCATACACATATGATAAAAGTTATAAATAAAATATTTTTAAAGATTTGTGTTGAGTTATTTTTACTAATATATTAGAATAAAACAACCTTAAAATGTAAAAGTATGCTCAATTACATTCCATTTACTCTACATTCTCTCTCCCAGATGTTATGAAAGAAGACTGTGTGATGTTTCAATTCCCCTCTGAAAAGTCAACTTTATGGGTTAAGGAAAATAATATAGTTGGCAACAAAAAATTTTCTCTGCCAAAGGGTCTGATGTGTGGTGCACTAAGAGTGGTATGAGGGTGGCCTTGTCCATGTGTGAAAGTAATAACACTTTTGGAGTGCACAGAGCTTAGATAAGGGATTTCTCAGGACCACATGAAGCACAGAGTAAACAGGCATATCCCCCCACAACCAACCCCCGGCCAACTGGAATTGCCAAGGGAGTGTCTAAGTGGATTCTTTGGAGAACCTTAAGAACAGAAAGGGAAGAGTGATTCAGACTTCCAATAGAAAGCCTAAAACTTAGACAAGTCAACACTCCATAAGCAAGGAGAAAAACAGATCAAAAAAACAAACAAGGCATCTGAAAGAGGCAAGCAAAGCAAGACTTTAACACAGTGAAGAGGCATTTGGGATTCACATTGGAATACAGGCAAAGAGAAACCCACATGCCAGGGACACGAAGAAGGGACAATATGGGAAAGGTGCAGGATAATTTCACATCAATGTGGGAGATTCTTACAGTGGATCCCCCTGGGGATGGCCCAGGACAGAGATATTAGAAGTACAATTGTGGACATACTCAAAGAAATCAAAGACTATAAAGAACAAGTCAGAGAACTATGGAGAGAGAATGAAAAACTCAAGAAAGACCGAGAGGAAGTGGAAACACTGATAAAGGAAACCAACCAGTGAAGAAAGGCACTACAGGAAGAGATTGAGAAGCTCCAAAAGGAAGTGGAAATACTAAAGATAGAAGAAGATGAAATGAAAAAGGAAATGAAACACTCATCCAATCAAGAGGAAAGGAATGGAAAAAGTCTCAGAAGTAGAATGGAGGAAGCAGAACAAAGAATATCAGACCTGGAAGATAACACAGAACAACTAAAAACCTCAAGTAAAGATTATGGAAAATTTAAAAATACACAAAAGTGGAACAACCAGGAAATATGGGACACTATGAAAAGATCAAACCTCCGCATCATAGGAATAGAGGAAGGGGAAGAATCTCAAGAGAATAGTATTGAGCATATCTTCAACACAATAATAGATGAAAACTTCCCCAAACTAAAAATAGACAAACCCATTCAAATACAAGAAGCACATAGAACTCCAAATAGACAAGATCAGAAAAGAAACTCCCCACGCCATATCATAGTCAAAGTGCTAGATGCCCAAAACAAAGATAAAATTCTGAAGGCCACGCGAGAAAAACAAGTCACATACAAAGGGAAACCCATCAGAATCACAAATGACTTCTCGCCGCAAACCATGAAAGCAAGAAGAACATGGAGCAAAGCATTTCCAGTGTTAAAGGACTATGGATGCCAACCCAGAATACTTTACCCAGCAAAAATGTCGATTACACTTGAAGGAGAGAGAAAAATCTTCCATGACATAAGCAAGATGATAGAATACATTTCCGGAAAACCAACTCTCCAGAAAATACTTGAAGCAATTCAAAGGGCAGAAGAGAAGAGCAACTATCCTCAAGCACCTAGGGAAAGAAACTAATAAAAACATAATCATAGGAGCTGAAACAGAGACTAAAAGTCCAAATGGATAATAAGGTGAAAGGAAGCAACATCCATCTTTCAATTATAACCTTAAATATTAATGGGCTGAACTCCCCAATCAAAAGGCATAGACTGGGAGAATGGATTAGGAAACAAAATCCATCTATATGCTGTCTACAAGAAACCCATCTCAATTTCAAGGACAGGCACCAACTTAAAGTGAAGGGATGGAAGAAAATATTCCAAGCAAATGGTACCAAAAAGAAAGCAGGAGTTGCTATTCTAGTATCAGATAAAATAGACTTCAAAGCAAAAGAAATCAAAAGAGACAAAGAGGGCCACTACATCCTTATTAAAGGAACAATTAACGATGAAGACCTCACAATCATGAATATATATGCACCAAACGCCAGCGCACCAAACTTTGTAAAGACAACTCTTCAGGACTTCAAGGCTCAAATTAACCCCAGCACAGTAATAGTAGGGGACTTTAATACCCCACTAAGTCCTTTAGACAGATCAACAGGACAAAAGATAAACAAAGAGACATCTGAACTGAATGATACAATACACCAACTGGATCTCACAGACATCTATCGAATATTTCACCCAAACACCAGAGAATACACTTTCTACTCAGCACCCCATGGAACATTCTCCAAAATAGACCATATACTGGGACACAGGGAAAAACTCAAAAAATACAAAAAGATTGAAATAATTTCATGCATTCTATCAGACCACAGTGCAATAAAGCTCAATATCAATACCAGGATAAGCCCTACACCGTACAAGAACACATGGAGACTAAACAACACTCTACTGAATAATGAATGGGTCAGGGATGAAATAAAGAAAGAAATAAAAACATTCCTGGAACTGAATGACAATGATAATACAACACAGCAAAACCTATGGGACACTTTAAAGGCAGTCCTAAGAGGGAAGTTTATAGCTCTAAGTGCCTACATTAAAAAAACAGAAAGAGCACAAGTGAATGATCTAACACAGAGGCTTAAAGTACTTGAGAGAGAACAACAAATGAACCCTAAACGCAGCAGACAAGAAGAAATAACAAAAATCAGAGCAGAAATCAATGAAATAGAAACAAAGAAAACCATACAAAAAATCAATCAATCAAAAAGTTGGTTCTTTGAGAGAATAAATAAGATAGACAGACCTCTAGCCCAGTTAACTAAAAGAAAAAAAGAACAACTCCAAATCAATAGAATCTGTGATGAAAGGGGAAATATCACAACAGACAATGAAAAGATCCAGACAACCATAAGAGATTACTTCAAAAACCTATACTCTACTAAATTTGAAAACCTAGAAGAAATGGATGAATATCTGAAAACCTGGGAACCACCAAAGCTGAACCAAGAAGAGATCGACAGCTTAAACAGTCCAATAATATATGAGGAAATTGATGATGTAATAAGCAGCCTCCCAAACAAAAAATGCCCAGGCCCAGATGGTTTCACAGCAGAATTCTATAAAATATTTCAAAAAGACCTACAACCATTACTACTCAAGCTGTTTAGAAGGATACAATTGGAGGGAGTTCTCCCAGATTCCTTCTATGAAGCCAGCATCACACTAATACCAAAACCAGGCAAAGATGCAACCAAAAAGGAGAACTATAGACCCATCTCCCTAATGAACACAGATGCCAAAATTCTAAACAGGATACTGGCAAATCGCATACAGACACACATCAAGAAGATCATCCATCATGACCAAGTTGGATTTATACCAGAGATGCAGGGATGGTTCAACATACGAAAATCAATAAACATCATCAAGCATATAAATGGACTGAAAGACAAAAACCACACCATCATCTCAATTGATGCGGAGAAAGCCTTTGACAAAATTCAACATCCCTACATGTTTAAAGTCCTGGAAAGAATTGGATTGGAGGGATCATTCCTTAATGTAATCAAAGCCATATACAGGAAACCCACAGCCAATATCATCCTAAATGGGGAAACGACAGCGGCATTCCCTTTAAGGGTAGGAACTAGGCAAGGCTGCCCTTTGTCACCACTCCTCTTCAATATAGTGCTTGAAACCCTTGCTAGGGCAATAAGGCAAGAAAAGGAAATTAAAGGAGTTCTAATAGGAAAAGAGGAAGTTAAACTATCCCTTTTTGCTGATGATATGATTGTATACTTAAGGGATGCTAAGAACTCCACCAGTAAACTCCTAGAAATGATTAAGAACTTCAGTAAAGTGGCAGGATACAAAATAAATCTAGAAAAATCAGTAGCCTTTCTTTACACCAACAATAAGCAACTGAAGAAGGACTACAAGGAGACCTTCCCACTTAAAATAGCCTCAAAAACAATAAAATACCTAGGAACAAACCTAACCAAACACACCAAGGATCTCTACAACAAAAACTTTAAACCTCTGAAGAAGGAAATTGAACAAGACATCAGAAGATGGACAAACCTCCCATGCTCATGGATTGGGAAAATAAATATAGTAAAAATGTCCATTTTACCTAAACTCATATACAGATTTAATGCAATCCCAATCAAAATCCCCAAGAGCTTCTTCACAGGTTTGGAAAAAAAAATCCTCAATTTCATTTGGAAAAACAAGAGACCCCGAATAGCCAGAGCAACCCTGAGCGAAAAGAGCAATACAGGGGGGATCTCTATACCAGATTTAAAACTATACTACAGGGCTATAGTTATAAAAACAGCTTGGTACTGGCACAAAAACAGATCAGTTGACCAATGGAATAAAACTGAAGACCCAAACCTGAGCACATACAACTTCAGCCACCTCATATTTGATAAAGGGGCCAAGAAGACACAATGGAGGAAAGACAGCATCTTCAACAAGTGGTGCTGGCAAAACTGGATCACCACTTGCAGAAGAATGAAGCTAAACCCCTACCTCTCGCCTTGCACAAAAGTCAATTCCAGATGGATTAAAGACCTCAACGTGAAACCCAAAACTCTGGAGGTAATAGAAGAAAAACTTGGCAGCAGACTACAAGACATAGGTGTAGGAAAAGACTTCCTAAATCAGACAGCAGCTGCACAAGAAATAAGATCGATAATTGACAAATGGGACCTCATTAAACTCAAAAGCTTCTGTACATCAAAAGAAACAATAAAGGAAGTAAAGAGAAAACCCACTGAGTGGGAAGAAACCTTTACTGCAGATACATCTGACAAAGCATTAATTTCCAGAATATACAAACTACTGAAAAAACAAAGAAAAAAGAAAACAAATGAATCACTCAAAAGATGGAGCAAAGAGCTGAATAGAGACTTCACAGAGGAGGAGCTAGAGATGGCTGAGAAGCATCTTAAAAACTGTTCAACGTCACTAATAGTTAGGGAAATGCAAATTAAGACCACTCTAAGATATCACCTCACTCCGATAAGACTGGCCAGGATCAAGAGAACAAATGATACCAAGTGCTGGAGAGGTTGCGGGGAAAGGGGAACACTCATCCATTGCTGGTGGGAATGTAAACTGGTACAGCCACTATGGAAAGCAGTGTGGAGAACCCTTGGAAGACTCAAAATGAGCTTGCCATTTGATCCAGTCATACCACTCCTAGGTATATACCCACAAGACTCATCTTACTGCAGAAATACATGCACAGCTATATTTATTGCAGCTCTGTTCACAATAGCAAAAAGCTGGAACCAACCCAAATGCCCCTCAACTGATGAGTGGATAGAAAAAATGTGGTACATGTACACAATGGAGTTCTATGCAGCAATAAAGAAGGATGATATCATGAACTTTGCAGGTAAATGGATGGAGCTGGAGGATATTATATTAAGTGAAGTAACACAATCACAGAAAAACAAACGACGAATGGTATCCCTCATATGTGGATGCTAGCATCAATAACCCAGTTATTAATATTTCTTGTGAAGAGGGATGCATATTAAAAGAACAACAACAGAAAGACTGCATCAGAAAACTGACTGAAATGGTGAACCGGGAGGGGTGGGAGGGGCGGGAGAGGGACATGGGTCTATATTCTATTAATGTATATTTAATTTAAAATTACATGGTATTTTACTTAAAATTTATATAACAATAACTTTGGGATTAACATATACAAATGTTCTCTATAATTTTTGTGTTATGCAGTATCATCTTGTAACATCCTCTTTTACCTGTAGGATAATTTAACTTAAGGAATTAAGTTTGCTTCCCAAATTAACAACATGCACTCCCCCCCCCCAAAAAAAACATGGACAAATTTGATGAAATTTACACCTTGATCCCTGCCTATAGGTATGTGTACTACAACTGCCTTTTTGAGACTCATGGGTCAAAAAAAAAAATAAAATAAAAAAAGGGGGGATACAGTTACATATTAAACCTTTTTGTCAAAAACTTTCAATTTAATCTTAAGACTAACTATGGGAAAAGATTTGTATGTTCCCACAGGTCAAAACGTCACCAACTCAAAGGCTGAGAAAGAAAGGATACAGCCTTCCATCATGTAGGTTGTACCAAGAAATACCAGCAGAGAAGTTGACCCATCTTAACACTAAAAGGAAGAAAAGCCTCAGACTGGTACAGGCATCAAACATCTCTGAGGACCATAGGTGTAACATCTGTTTACAGTGAGTCCTAATGAACTTTACCTTCTAGGTGCAGCACAGTTTCAATATAAGAGACCTCCTTACCTTTTTCATAGAACAAAGAAAAACATGGTGGTAATGAAGTCATCCTCTAACTGTAAATTAGAGCTGAATGTTATAGAAGTAATCTCTTATAAAACTCATAAAACTGCTTTCTTTAATTGACTAATATACATAGGAACTGTAAAAAGGATTATTCTCTATTCAGAACCAAATATAATACTAAAGTCCCTTTAAGTTGAGCATATAAGCAAAATATATTAATACAGGAGAGCACTGATAGCAGCAATGGATTATTCTGCCAAGGAGATGTTAGCCAGGGTACCCAAGCCCCTCCCCCAAAAGGTAAAGGCTTATTGCCTGTAAACTGGGATATCTGCAAGGAGAGAGGCAGTAAGGCCCGCCCTGCTGTCAATGACCTGATGTAAGCATGGGAGGATTGTATCAAGATCACAATTACAAGTAGACAGTTGGTCTCTAGAATATCAGAGAGTGTTACCAAAGGCCACTGAAACAATAAAGCAAATGTTGGTCTCTTGAGTCAAGCAAGACTCCTCCACCAACATCAGCTACACCTCACCTGCTTGGAGATACTGTGCAGCAGTTGCAGCCATGTGTCTGTATATCCCAAATTTATTTGATTATTAGCTCTTTCCTTGGAGGAATAACTCATGGATGTTGCCACAAGCTTATACCCTCTAGTGATTAGGAGATTTATACACTACAGTTAAGGCCTTGTCATCTTTCTCAGGAAAAAAAATAAGTAATCCAGGGATTAATACACCATCCAAACATCTGTGTCTATACCAAAGTAACCTACCATAGTAAATAGCAATGTTTAAATACCTATATATCTAATAGCTTGTGCTTCATTAGTAGGATTGAAAGCGTATCCCTGGGCAAATGGTCAGCCCATAAAAGGAAACAGGCAGAACTGATCAGAGTCCAAAACGACATCTCCAGACAAAGTAGAATGTTGTGCTTCTTGTCCACCTGTGCCCCATCTCTAAGCCTAAGGAACAATCTGCAGAAGAGGACGAGTGGTAGAATGTAGGGGCTGTGATTGGGGTGAACGGTAAAACTACAATATAGTCTGAACACTTTTTGATCAACTTGATTGAACATTCAAGCCCCTCCAGCTGGATGGTGGGAGCCTTGGGCTGTGTGGGCTGGGGCACAACTGCTTGCAAATTGGTTTTATATGAAAGATGCTTGTGCTAAAAAACAAACAAACAAAAAAAAAGGAGCTAGATACTGACATCTGAACTAACTGGGAATATAAAATGCTAGTTGTTTTATTTATAGTTTGTATTGGGTTGGTCTCTATATTGTTCTGAATTATACAACATCACAGTGTAACACTTTCTTTTACTTGTAGGACAATTTAAAGGAACTAAGCTTAAATTTTACTTCCCAAATAAGTAGAAGTCATAGTCCAGTAATATAGCTTTAAAGAGCAAAGTGTTTATTGGGTA
The DNA here is from genome assembly GCA_009823505.1 of Rhizomys pruinosus. Classification (NCBI taxonomy): domain Eukaryota; kingdom Metazoa; phylum Chordata; class Mammalia; order Rodentia; family Spalacidae; genus Rhizomys; species Rhizomys pruinosus. The sequence continues at coordinate 1,836,447 of VZQC01010206.1, forward strand.
AAATTTATTTAGCAGGTACTCAATTCTGCCCAAGCTTTATCCACAAAGTATAGGATATTTTAAGGCTTAGTGAATTGTTTAGATTAGTTAAATTTAGGTGTAGGTTTTGGTGGAAATGGTAATACAATTGAACTAATTGGGAATATAAAATGTTAATTGTTTTATTTATAATTTGTATTGGGTTAAGGTACACAAATGGCCTCTATATTTTTCTGAATTATACAACATCACATTATAACACTTTCTTTTACTTGTAGGACAATTTAAAGGAACTAAGCTTAAATTTCCTTCCCAAATAAGTAGCATACAGTCAATGAGAAACAGTTTGGGTAAATTTAATGAAAGCTTATGCCTTGGCTCCTGTTTATGGGTATGTGTAATACAACTTAGGCATCTATAGGTCAAAACATAAAAACCTAAAAAAAAAAAAAAAAGAGGGAGGTGGGAGGTGGGGTACTATCCTTTCTGGGATACAAATGGAAAACTCTGTGTTCCAATCCTATTGATAAATTTTCAATTTTTCTGATCTTGAAACTAACAATGGGAGGAGAATTTTATGTTCCCACAGGTAAAAATCACCAATCTAAATGCCTGAAAACATACAACTTATGGCTGTGCAGGATGAACTGGGGAATGCCAGCAGAGAGGTTGACCCATCTGAACATTAAGGAATGAGGAACCTCAGACTGCCTGAGTCACGGACACTGAGCATCTCTCTGAATAATATTGGGGTTGACTGTTTATAATGGACCCTAATGAAGTTTACCTTCCAGATGCTGAGAAACCTTCCTACCTCTCCCCTTTTTTAGGAAAAAGAAAAACATGATGGTAATGAAACCACTCCCTAACTGTAAACTAGAGCCAATTGTTACAGTGGTAATTTCCTATAAAACAGGCATAACGTATTAACTGATTGATAGGCATAGGAACTGTGAAAGGATATTTCTCTATCTAGAGCCAAATTCAATAGTAAAGTGTTTATAAGTTGTGTAATTAAGCCAAATATATTACTACAGGAAAGCTCTGACATCAGCAATGAATTATTCTGCCTAGGAGATGTTGGCTAGGGGATTCAAACCCGCCCCCCCCAAATTATAAAGGCCTTTTGCCTATAAGTGGGATATATGCAAGGAGAAAGGCAGTAAGTCCCTGTTGTCGAAGACCTGGTGTGAGCATGAAAAATGTTATGAGACGTCACTTGCTAGCGTACAACTGGCCTCTGAAATGCTAGAGAGCGTTACCAAAGGCCACTACAGCAATACAGCAAAATATTGGTCTCCCTGAGACAAACAAGACTCCTCCGAAAATATCAGCTACACCTCAACAGCCTGGAGATACAGTGCAACAGTGGCAGCCAAGTGTCTATATTATATCCCAAAACTATTTGGCTATTAGCTCTCTCCTTGGAGGAATAACTCACAGCGGATGCCACAAGCTTATGTCCTCTAGTGGTTAGGTGATGTTATAAGCCACAATAAGAACTTGTCACCCTTTATAGAGAAACCACAGTTTGCGGATTAGCATACCATCCAAGCATCTGTGTCTATGCTCACAGCTTAGCTTGACATAATAATTAGTACTGCTTAAATGCCTGTACATCCAATTGCTTGTGCTTTGTTAGTATGACTAAGAAGGTATCACTGTAAAAGCTGTCAACCCATGAAGGGAAACAACCTGAACAGACTAGAGTTCAAAATGACAACTCCAAAGAAAGTGGACTGTTTTCTTCTCACCCACTTGTGCCCCTTTCCCAAAGCCCAGGGAACAAACTGCGGAAGAGGAGGTGTGGTAGAATGTAAGGGCTGCGGAGAGATAGGGGCGAATCATGAGTCTACAGGAATATAGTCTGGTCTCCTAATTGATCAACATGCCTGTGCATATAAGCTTCTCCAACTGGCTGTCGGGACCTTGGGTTGTTCAAAATTTGGACATAGATACTTGCAAAATGCACCAGTTATCTAATTGTATGACAAACTGAGTAACATCAATGCTATCTGCAAACAACTGCATCATTATATTGTAGAATCCCTATAAAATAAACAAACAAAAAAAGAATATATGTCTGGAAAACCAACCCTTCAGAGAATACTTGAAGCAATTCAAAGGACAGAAGAAAGGAGCAAGTATCCCCAGGCACCTAGAAAGAGAAATTAATAAAAGCATAACTGCAGAAGTAGAAACATACACGAAAAATGCAAATGGATAATAAGGGGAGAAGAAGCAACACAAATCTTTCTGTTATAACCGTAAATATTAATGGACTAAACTCCCCAATCAAAAGACATAGACTGGGAGATTGGATTAGGAAACAGAACCGATCTATATGCTGTCTACAAGAAATGCATCTTACTTTAAAGATAGGCACCATCTTAAAGCGAAAGGATGGAAAAAAATATTCCAAGCAAATGGTACCAAAAAGAAAGCAGGTGTTGCTATTTTAATATCAGACAAAATAGACTTTGAAGTGAAAGAACTCAGAAGAGATAAAGAAGGCCATTACATTTTTATCAAAGGAACAATTGACCATGAAGATTTCACAGTCATGAATATATATGCACCAAACTCTAGTGCACCAAACTTTATAAAGACAATTCTCCAGGACCACAAGACACAGATTAACCCCAGTACACTCATAGTAGGGGACTTCAATACCCCACTGAGCCCTTTGGACAGGTCAACCAGACAAATAATAAACAGAGAGACATCTGAACTGAATGATATGATACACCAAATGGACCTCACAGACATCTACCAAATATTCCGCCCTAATACCAGAGAATATACTTTCTACTCAGCACCCCATTGAACATTCTCCAAAATTAACCACATACTGGGACACAGAAGAAACCTACACAAATACAGAAAGATTGAAATAATTTCATGCATTCTATCAGACCACAGTGCAATAAAGCTCACTATCAACACCAGGATAAGCCCTATTATCTGCAAGAACACATGGAGACTAAACAACACACTCCTGAATAATGAATGGGTCAAGGAAGAGATAAAGAAAGAAATGAAAGCATTCCTGGAACTCAATGACATTGATAATACAACACAACAAAACCTATGGGATACTTTAAAAGCAGTCCTAAGAGGAAAACTAAAATCTCCACCAGAAAACTCCTAGAAATGATTAAGAGTTTCAGTAAAGTGGCAGGATAAAAAATTAACCTATAAAAATCAGTTGCCTTTTGTGGAGGTTTGAGTGTCCCCCATGGGCTGTAAGTATTCAGACATTTGTCTCCAGTTGGTGGCACTGTTTCTGGAGGTCTTAGAAGGTGTGGCCATGCTAGAGGAAGTACGTTATTAGGGGCAGGCTTAGTGAGTTTAACAAGCCTGGTGGTCTACAGTTGTTCTCTCTCTGCTTCCTGTGCTCATTGTAAGATGTGACCCTCTGCAGGCTGCTCCAGCTCCAGCCACCATGCCTCCCACCACAATGGACTCTAATTCCCTGGAACCGTCAATCATAAGCTCTAATAAACTCTTCCTTTTATAAGTTCCTTTGGTCGTGGTGTTTTATCACAGCAACAGAAAAGTGACTAATACACCTTTCTTTACACCAACAACAGGCAACTGAAGAAGGAATGCAAAGAGATCTTCCCACTCCCAATGGCCTCAAAAACAATAAAATACCTAGGAACAAACCTAACTAAAGACACCAAAGAGCTCTACAAAAAAAATTTTAACCCCTGAAGAAGGAAATTGAAGAAGACATCAGAAGATGGAAAAACCTCCCATGCTCATAGATTGGGAAAATTAATATAGTAAAAATGTCCATTCTAGCCAAACTTTTGTACAGATTTAATGCAATCACAATTAAAATCCCTAAGAGTTTCTTCACAGGCTTGGAAAAAAAAGTTCTTAATTTCATTTGGAAAAACAAAAGACCCCAAATAGCCAAAACAACCCTGAACGAAAAGAGCAATATGGGGGGGGGGATCTCTACATCAGACTTCTAACTATACTACAGGGCTATAGTCATAAAAATAGCTTGGTACTGGCATAAAAACAAACCTGTTAACCAATGGAACAAAAATGAAGATCCAAACGAGCACATACAATTTTAGCCATCTCATATTTGACAAGGGGGCCAAGAAGACACAATGGAGGAAAGATAGCATCTTCAGCAAGTGGTATTGGCAAAACTGGATCACCACTTGTAGAAGAATGAAATTAAACCCCTACCTCTCTCACCCTGTACAAAAGTCAATTCCAGATGGATTGAAGACCTCAACGGGAAACCCCAAACTCTGGAGGCAATAGAAGAAAAAGACTATAAGACATAGTCATAGGAAAAGACTTCCTAAATCAGACAGCAACTGTCTGGAAGAATTAAGGTTGACGATTGACAAATGGGACCTCATTAAACTCAAAAGCTTCTGTACATCAAAAAAATAATCAAGGAAGTGAAGAGAAAACCCAGAAAGTGGGAGGAAACCTTCACCCCAGATACATCTGACAAAGCATTGATTTCCAGAATATGTAAACTACCCAAAAAACAAATAAGAAAACAAATGACTCACTCAAAAGATGGAGCAAAGAGATAACAGAGACTTCACAAGTGAGGAATTAGAGATGGCTGAGAAACATCTTAAGAAGTGTTCAAAGTCAGGGCTGGAGAGATAGCCTAGTGGTTAAGAGCACTGACTGCTCTTGCAGAGGACCCGGGTTCGATCCCCAGCACCCATATGGCAGCTGAGAACTGTCTGTAACTCCAATTCCAGGAGAACTCCAGTTCCAGGGGAACCCGACACCCTCTTCTGACTTCCGGGGCATTGCACGACATGGGTGCACAAACCTACATGCAGACAGTACATTCATACACATAAAAAATAAATAAATAAAATTAAAAATATATAAAAAAGAGGTGGAGTTAAGAAAGTGTTCAGAGTTGCTAATAATTAAGGAAATGCAAATTAAAACCACCTTAAGATATCATCTCACTCCAATAAGACTGGCCAGGATCAAGAAAACAAATGATACCAAGTGCTGGAGAGGTTGTGGGGAAAGAGGAACACTCATCCACTCCTGGTAGGAATGTAAACTTGTACAGCCAATATGGAAAGCAGTGTGGAGAACCCTTGGAAGACTTGGAATGAACTTGCCAACCTGACCCAGCCATACCACTCCTGGGTATGTACCCACAAGACTCATCTTACCACAGAGATACATGCACAGCCATGTTTATTGCAGCTCTCTTCACAATAGCAAAGAGCTGGAACCAACCCAAGTGCCCCTCAACTGAGGAGTGGTTAGAGAAAATGTGGTACATCTACACAATGGAGTTCTATGCAGCAGTAAAGAAAGATGACATCATGAAGTTTGCAGGTAAGTGGATAGAACTAGAAGATATCATGCTGAGTGAAGTAACACAGTCCCAGAAAAACAAATGACCAATGGTATCCCTCATCTGTGGATGTTAGCACCAATTACCGAATTGGATGGCAAACTGAGCAATGTTAATGTGACCTGAAAACAACTGTGCTCATATATTGTAGAATCCCTTAGAAAAATAAACAAATAAAAATTATAAATAATAAATAAAATAAAAAGAAAGCAATAACACTTTCTATTTGCTGGTCTCTGAATAATTCTCTCATCTTTACATGTTGACACAGGCACATGTCTGATATCCATAGCTACAGAGAGTAGAATCAAGTATGTACTGAGCAGAGGTTTGGGGTGCAGGGAATGGAGCTACTTGGGTTGCTTCTGCTTTCTCTTGGGACCCCACCATCCACAACAGCACTGGGAAAGGCAAGAAGAATGGACAGAAGTTTAGGGGTCTTCACTCCATTTAGATATCCATTCTTTCATTTAAAACATCCATGTTAACCATATACATGATTCTATGGCTAGTCGAAAGAATTCTGCCTTGGGCCTTGACAGCCCATCATTGGAAAGGTAGAGTGGTAAGGATAAACAGGAAATGACTCATCATATGAGTGATTACATCATTACAGTTTCTATCAGGTAGAAATTCTTTCATAGAATATGATTAGGGTACCTTGCTGGGGCAGCATCTTGCTCCCTGAAATAGAAGAAAATACAGCCAGTTTTATAAAGCATAATGATGCAGTTCTATCTGCTCAAGGCAACAGATAACATTACAGCAATCGAGATGCCATATTATAAACTATATTATGGACAAAATTCGGTTTAAAAGATGACAAGAAATCCCTAGAGTTTTCCTTTCACAAACTTGTAATAATATATAGTTCTCATCCCAAAAGGAATTAAAAAAAAATCTCATCGGAAATTTCATACACCTGTGTGGCTACTCAATTATTCACAAAACATCATGACCTGGGATATATTTCCTCAACCTAATTCTGTTGGACAGTCAATTTGTAATGCTAAGCAAAAATGTATGAGAAATAAACCCAGCGTTGCAGATACCCTCTGAACACCCATGTATTTTGCTCACTGTGGGATATCTTGAAAAATCAGAAATGCAAACATATCATCATCCATCTGTCATTGAGAGCCTCCAATGAATAGATTTGTAAAGTAACTATGGTTAAGAATTAAGACCCTGCTAACCAGTGTGAAAAACCAGAGGGAATCATATTAATCTATCAACCTACTGGCACATGACACATATAGTATCTCTACATGAGTCCATGTGTATGACTGAAGGCTACATAACAAGGAACAGTGCCAGAGCAGAAACTATCTGGCCAGACGGCTCAGAAGGTAAAGATTGAGTTCAGTCCCCAAAACCCATGTGGCAGTAGGAGAGAATCAACTCCCCCAAGATATCCTCTGCTACATGTGCACTGTAGCACATACACACACACACGCACATACACACACACGCACACACACACACACACACGCATGCACATGCGCACTCACATCAAATAAATAAACAAAATATTTAAAAATTTTAAAGAAAGCCAAAGCTTATTTCCAAAGTAGCTGTAGCTTTCTCATCAGCTGGTTGTTCCAAATCATCACTGTCATTAGTTGTATTTTGGACTTGGTTCATTCTAATATGTGTACAGTGGTATCTAGATTTAGCAAAACGTTGATGTGCTATTCTCATTCATCCTCTGGAAGTGTGACTGAATTTGATCTTTTTTTAAAAAATATTGTATTGAGTTTTTGTTCATTGCATATAATAGATATTCATAGAATGTTGACCCCCTTCCCCCTCCACGCTCCCTTATAGCCCCCATCACATTTCATGAATTCTGTCATACATGTTAAGTTCTATCCAGCCAAGCATTTATACTCAGATGTCTCTTGGTGCAAGTTCATCCACTGGAGTCATCAGCCTATCTAGTCACTCTCTTAAGAAAGATCTACTCTCCCCTCAGCCGGCAGCAATCAGTTGCCAACAGTTCTTCAGCTAGAGTTGGGGCCTGCTGCCCATTTCCCTTGTTCTATATGGATGGGCTTTTATCTGATCGAGTCAGCATGAGTCTTGTGCATGCTGTCACCATTGTCGCAAGTTCATATGAGCAAATTACCATCATAAAGAGTCTTCTCCTTATGGTCATGTACCAAACCTGATGCTTACAATCTTTCTGTCCCCTCTTCTGCAATGGTCCCTGAGCCACCATGAGTGGATGAGGTTTAATATAGGAGTACTATCCAGGGGCACATGCTCTGCAGTCTCTTATTCTCTCAAATTTAGCTAGTTGTGGCCTTCTGTGTGCATTACACTCTGTTGTCTGAGGAAGATCCCTGGCAAGAGTTGAGGGATGTGTTAGTGTTCTCTCTACTTCCTGTTTGGCTATGCTCCATGAACCTTAGGTGTAGAGGCTCCACTGTAAATGTGTAACATACGGCTGGTCATCTCTCAGACATATATTTTCTGTGTGCGACCAGTTGTGGAACTCCATAATAGCCTCCAACTGTGCAAAAAGAAGCTTCTTTGATGAGTAGTGTACAGTCTACTTGTTTGTAATATAAGGACCCATATTCAGCATACAGAAAGATATTTCATTTGTCTAGAGATATGAACAAATATAGGGTTTTCTCCAGCCATGTGTATTTGGCTATATTTATAGTGCCACCCATGAATTCCCTCCCATTGAGAGGGATTTAAATTCCATTTGATAGCTGTTGGTTTCCCCCTAAACAAAGTGCCACTACTGAACCAAGAGAGATGATTTGCTGTGCCAGCCATTGTGGTTGTTGGCCTTTGGAGCTGGGTTGGACGACTGATTGATTTTTCCCTGAGCAGCTTGCATAATATCCTCTTCAGAAGGTAGCTTCCAGGTCAGTTCCAGCTCCTTTGCTCCAAGTCCTGTGTCTGAAGTATGTTCTATCGTTCAGCAGTAGGGTCTTACCTTTAAGTTCTGGGAGGTAATCAAGGGCTGTGACAATAGTTATTTGGGGAAGTCTCCTAGACTACCCTGAAAACAATTCAAAGGGAAATTTCTCCTGCTTGGCACTGTTTCTTCTTATATAGCCTTCAGTTATAAACATGCATTCATGTTCAGATTCTGGCTAATATCAGCTTCTTTTATGTGACACCCTAGTCAGCAATGAGAATTCTTACTTTTAAATCCTGAGTACTGGGGCTGGAGGGATGGCCCAGCGGTTAAGAGCGCCGACTGCTCTTGCAGAGGACCCGGGATTGATCCCCAGCACCCACATGGTGGCTGAGAACCGTCTGTAACTCCAATTCCAGGAGAACTCCAGTTCCAGGGGAATCCAACACCCTCTTCTGACCTCCACGGCATTGCACGACACGGGTGCACAGACCTGCATGCAGACAGTACATTCCTACACATAAATAAATAAATAAAATAAAATAAAAATCCTGAGTACTTCTGGCTGCTGTTCCTTTCTTATGCTTATTGTGAATGTGTAAAAAAGGCCTTTTCCAAAAGGCCACCTATCATTTCAGTGAGCATCCCTGGGATGATGTTGAGTTTGGAGGGGTCCCAAATTGTATGACATTTTCTCTTCTGCCCTACCTGTTATTACAATAAGAGAGTAAAAATTGAAGTGAGAAACCCCATCTCAGAAGCATCCATAATCCCTGGGTTTCTCCAGACAGAAATAAATGTGATTGTGGCTCTGCACTGTAGGGGAATAAATCTAAGGAGCAAATAACAGCTCTTTCCAGAACATGGAAAAGATTCCTGCCTCACAACACTCTATTGTCAACATAAATTTCAGCAATATATAACATATGCATAGCACTTTTCAGACTATAAAGACTTTGACCATCATCTAAAGAAAGCTGGATTACACTACTGGCCAGCAGTAAATAATGCTCCAACCTGATAGATCACTTATCTCCACATTTTTTATACAGTGAAAGCTGCTTGTTTAATCAAGAATATCTGATTAGGGGCTGGAAAGCTAGCTCAGTGATTAAGAGCACTTATTGTTCTTGCAGAGGACCTGGGTTTGGTTTTCAGCACCAACATGGTGGCTAACAACCATCCATAACTCCAGGAGATCAGATGACCTCTTCTGACCTCTGTGGGCATTGCACAACACAGATGGATCTACCTATATGCAAGCAATACATTTGTACACATAAAATAAAAATATTCTAAAAACATATAGGTTTAGAGTGAAATAATGGAAAGGTCCATCTTAATATAGTTTTTTTAGTAGTTTATTGAGTCTTTGAGAATTTCAAACAATATATTTTGATCAAATTCAAACTCCCTCCCATCTCCACTCTCACCTTACTAACCCTGAACCTCATGTCCTTTATTACTATTTTTCATTTTTTAAAGGTCTATGGAATCTAACTCATGATCCCCAAATAATCTTGGGTATGGGTCCATTCCTTGGAGATTTTTCAATGTAGCAGGAGCCACACCCTTAAAGAAAATTGACTCCCCCTTTCCCAGCACCAATCAACTGTGGCTACCTTACAAATAACTGGTTTCTTATTAAGTTTTTATACATAGTTCATCTTGATTGATTTTCCTCCTTCCTCTCATTTAAATATTAATGGTAATTCACTCACCAAATTTCAGATGTAGAGACAAGGCCATTGGCAGGAGAAGGTTAGATTAAGATTTAAGACAAATTTTGCAGTAACATATCCATACAACAGCATCAATAAGGCAAATTACTTCATTTTACTTATTTTGTTGTTTCTTTGTGAAATAAGAATTTGAAGATGTAAATGAGAGAATTTACTGAATAACCTATCCAGGTTTCTGATTTTATTAATTTTTTTATTTTCAACTTTTTCTTTGTTTTTAAATAATTTCCAAAGCTTTCAGTTTAGTTTTCACAAAATGAGTTTTATTTCAACTATTACATTTGTTTAACATTTAAATTTTATAATTTTGAAATGAGAAACAAGTAACATAAATTTTATTGTGCATATAACTGGGTCATGTTAGAAATAAAACTTATTGAGCCTGTTGTGGTGGTGCATGCCTTTAATCCTAGCATTTGGGAGGCAGAGGCAGGCGGATCTTTGTGAGTTCAAGGCCAGCCTGGTCTACATAGTGAGTTCCAGGACAGCTGGGGCTACAGGGAGACCCTGTCTCAAAAAGACAAGAAAAAAAGAATAAAACTTACTAAGGTGCAGAAATATGTAGTTTCCCTTAAGCACAGCTTATTCCACAAGCATGAAGATACCAGGGGTAGAGGGACTGCAAGATTACTAAATATAGCAAATTGGTCAAGTAGGGAGGCCTACTGAGGAAATATCCATAATAACTGTCTTCCAGATATCTTCCCCAACATTATTATGACATAAAATATTAGAACTAAATTTGCCATAAAATTATTTGGTACACATTGAATATTGTCAGAAAGTGTACGAATCAGACCAATTTGATAGAAACTCAATGTTCTTAGTCATACAAAGAGATTCAATAATTCTGCTGGCCTGAAAGTAGCACGCTCTGATCCATCTGGATAACAATAATTATTATTATTATTACTATTATTATTATTATTATTATCATTAGACTATGTAGCCCCAGCTAGCCTGACACTCACTCTGTAGAACATTATGGCCTCAAACTCACAGAGATCTGTCTTCCTTTGCCTCTGGAGTATTGTGTACCACACCAGGATCTACCAGCTACTTTTGAGAGCTCCAGGAATATTCTATTTCACATAAATAGAATCAACCAGTGATTCTGCTACTTAGAAGCTTTATTCATTTAGGTCAATGATTCTCAAAAACTTAAGAATATAAGAACTGTATGATCACACCTATTTTTTTCTTCCTCAATGACTATCAGGATACTTTCTATAGCCTCTCTCAAGCCCTTGAGTCAGTTGTTGTTTGCCTACTCATAACAATCAGAACTTTAGCTTGTAAAAATAAATATCCATTAACAAATGATGTACAGATCGAAAAAGGAATGCCAAATGGAAAAACAATGCTACACTCAATATTCCACATAGTGTTTTAGCTCAGGTTATACTCTAGAGAAAACCGAAGCCTGACTGCCTTGTTTCCTTTTCACTTCACCTCCTCCCGTTCCTCTCCCCTCAGAAATATCCTTGTCTTTTTCCCTGTCAAACTAAAATATGGCTTGAAAAAGACAGCCATATGGAGAACTAATAGCAGTGTTTGCCTCTCAGCAGATCTGTATGTTCTTATTCCTCCATTTACTCATTCATTCATTAACTCTGAGTGGCTGTTCTGCCCAGGACACTGAAAGGAATTCAGGCTCTGATAGTGCCTCAGATAAGTGTTTTTTCTTCTTCAAGTTCAGATTTGGGGGTGAGGGTGTATAGCAGACACTGAACAAGAATAGTACATTATGAAGGAATAGTAAAATGTAGAGTGGTAAGTGTGGTAAGAATTGTTAATCTGGTTAGAGAAGCAGGTAACCCCACTGGGAACATTAGGTCTATACTTAAAGAAGGTGTTGAGCTTGGTATAAAACATCCAGGGGAACCATTCCCGTAATAATAACTGTATAGAGAGACATCTTGAGAAGAGAAAGATCATATTTCATTTCAAGAGCCAACAGAAGTCTAGGAGTAGTGAAAAGATAGGGGTTGGGAGTAATAATCTGTGATAATGATATTTAGAATAGTGTTCAAAGTTTTGTGATTGGCAGAATAGTGTCTTAGAATACTATTAGGAGCACCTAGAATCCTTGACAAAGAAGCATGCATTTCAGTGACCTCCAGAATTACTTAGTGAACTTAGTATACTTGATAAGTTCTCAGTTGACTATGAGAATATTACGGATAAACAAAAAATAATTTAGAAACATTATTTCCAGTGGTTGTTGTGTTTGTGAAACCTCTCAAAAACATTGAACGAGGTCCTACAAAGTGTGAGGTGCCCAGGATTAAAATATAGACTGAAATAAAGACCATGTCCTCAAAACATTTGTCATCTGTTCAAGTAACCTTGCAACAACATTTCTCATTCCTCACAAATATATGACAGTGGGCATTCGTATCTCAAGTAGGTCATCTTATTTATAGTGGATTCATGTGTGTATTAAAGTCATCTAAAAGTAACTAATCCAAGCTGGTCTTGCCTGGGTCAGATGAAGTTGGCCACATATGTCCTTTGTCTTCTTGGCACACTTAGGAAGGCTAGGCCTACAAATTAATGGAAGTGGTTGAAGCACATAAGTAATTCCAAGATCAGAGCTCTTCTTTGGGTCTCTGTTCCACATTAGCTGAAGCCATTTATAAGTCCACACTCAAACTGCAAAGACAATAACCTTCATGCAACAAGTAAGTGAGGAAATGTTAAGTAAATAAATGGACATGAGGAAGGGGCAAATAATGATACCCATCAATATAATCCACTGCAGCAGCATGAACCAAGAAGCAAAAGATAAGCACCCAGTAATAAATTCTGGAGTGTCAGGTGAAAGAAAGCAAAATGTATTCCTTTAGTTTTTACATCTGAATTTAGAATGACTCTATCGAGTTATTTTTATATATCAAAGACAATGGTCAATATGCTTTCTTAAACTTTCCTTGTTGCTCAAAATTAAGACCTTTGTAAAAGATCAATGACTCTCCATAAAGCCCTTGAATCTACTAGCTCAGCATTAAAAAGTAAAGAGTAGCAAGAGTTTTAGTAACATTAGACAACAGTTCTGGAAGAAAAGGGCCTTGATGCCATTTTAAACTAGCAGGCATTAGAATACCACAAGGAGAATACTGTGAATTGCATCTCCATCCTTTATTAAGATGCCCTGTGCAATTAGTAGGGTTTCTATCAGAATAAATAGTAATTTGGAATCCATCCAAATTAAAAGCTCAAACAAAAAAGGAACATTAGTGGTGAGCTGAATACTAAAAGAGTCAAATCTCTCTAGGGCAGATATGTCTGTGCAAGTTGGTGCAATTTAAATGAAATCTACAAAATCCATGTGGAGTAAATTCAAAATAAATAGACAGGAAGCTGGTAGAAGGAATCCAAACAGCCTTCTAACCAGAAGGGCAATTTATGCCTAGCTTTCTGAAAACTCCAAAAATCTAATTAAATTCTGTGTATAGCACCATGAAATCTGCACTGACATCTTAAAGAGTAAATGTGTGTAAGTCGTTATGCATTCTTATCACTTAGTACTTATAGTTATAATAAAGGCAGATATATGAAACACAGCGAGTAGCTTCCTCACATAACATTGTGATCCTGGGACTATAGACGTCATCTTCTATGGGGTCATTGTGAAGACCTTCTAATATCATCCACCACAGACATTTAAGAGAAGATCCTTCATCTAATCACCTGGATCTCATAAATTACTATGCCGTCAGCACCTTATTGCTCAGTGTCTGTTGGTCATATAACAATAGTTTGGCATCATCTGTATAGAGCCATCCTATATCTAGGTAACTGTGACTAATCAATACCTCAAATTAGTTATTTGTAATGTCCAGGAAGAAGACAGCATTGAAGCTCTGGCCTGTGCCTACCACAAAAGCAAATAATCATGGGACTGCTATATAAAGAAATCAAACATTAAAAACTGAGATCTCAAAAATTGATGAAATTCTGAAATAATGGGAAGAACTACAGTCTAGAACCACACTAAACATAATAAGCAAAACAAATCTCTAATCAAATACAAAAATTATAAAACTCATAGGAGAAAATATAAAAATATCTTTTAGACTTTGAGTTAATAAAAAAAATATTTGAAAGAATATGATAGCAAACAAAAAGCAAGAGCTATTATAAAGAAATTCTGTATATTCTTTTGAATTCTTTCAAAGACTTTTTTTATTAACTCAAAGTCTAAAAGATATTTTTATATTTTATCCTATGAGTTCTATAGTTTTTGTATTTGATTAGAGATTTGTTTTGCTTATTATGTTTAGTGTGGTTCTAGACTGTAGTGTACAGATGGCCTCTGGAATACCAGAGAGTGTTACCAAAGGCCACTAAACCAATAAAGCAAATACGGGTCTCCTTGAGTCAAGCAAGACTCCACTGTCAGCACCAGCTACACCTCACCTGCCTGGAAATACTGTGCAGCAGAGGCAGCCATATGCCTGTATATCCCAAATCTAATTGGCTATTGGCTCTCTCCTTGGAGGAATAACCCATGGCTGATGCCACAAGCTTACATCCTCTACAGGTTAGGAGATNGATCTTTCTCTCAGTTTTTTTTCATTTTTTTTTTTTTTTTTCTTTTTTTTTTAGCCATAAGTGTTTTAATGAGTACAAGCATTCCTTTCAAGTAAACAACCATTTACAGGCTTGTTTGTGTCTAAATCCCATAGCCCCACCATACCAGTTGGGGGAGGGCTTGTAGGTTCAATCAGATTGATCATACTGATGTCCAGACTATTGCTGTAGTTTTACCATTCACCCCATCGCAGCCTTACATTCTACCAACGCCCCCTCTTCCGCAAGATTTGTTTCCATAGGCTTAGAAAAGTGGCACAGTGGATGAGATGCAAAAGCAGTTACTTTCTCTGGAGCTGTTGTTGTCCTTGGACTGCTGGTCAATTTTGGCTGTTTCCGTTTCATGGCTCGGCGTTTGTCCAGGAATAACTCTTCTGATCCTACTAAGTGAAGCACAAGCAATTAGATTAATAGAGTTATTGTATTATATTTTTATTAATTAATTTTTATGGATGCTTTGGTGTGAATTTCTTTTTTTTTTTATCCATTTTCCTATTCATCAGCGTATGCCTTCCACCCACCTCCACACCTACCCATCCCAGATCATTGCATTCTGCCGTAACTTTTTCGATCCTTTCTGTTTTTTTTTTGTTGTTTTGTTTTATAAAATTTTTTTTAACAATAATGATAGTTTGGAGTAACAAGCATCCTTCATAAAACACATTGGCAAGCAGTTTGTGCCCAAACCCACACAGCTCATGGTTCCCACCATGCCAGCAGTAACTATTAAACAGCACAGCATATTCTATGGTAGTTTTTTTACTTACTTTGGGTTCGCCATATTTTGGCTGGTATGTTACCTCCATGACTTCCATCTTTTTCTCATGTTATATGCCAGGGCTTACTGTGGCTGTATAACAAAGGGAAATATGCCTGAACTGAATTGGAAAATGATGTATGAAATACACAAAGCATCAATAAAAATTTAAAAAAGAATAACTGAAGAAATAGATAAATTGGTGTCTTAGTCCATTTTCGTTTTTTTTTTTTTTTTTTGGTCTTTTCGAGACAGGGTCTCCCTGTAGCCCCAGCTGTCCTGGAACTCACCTTGTAGACCAGGTTGGCCTTGAACTCACAAAGATCCGCCTGTCTCTGCCTCCCAAGTGCTAGGATTAAAGGCGTGTGCCACACGCCCGGCTTAGTCCATTTTCTATAGCTATAACAGAATACTTAAGGTTGATTAATTTATAAAGGAAAAAGTTTGTTTACCTCATGATCCTTGAAGCTGGAAGCAGGAGGTCGCTTCTGGCAAACACTATGGGACCATAATGTGGTGGAATAGTACGTCAAATGAGAACACACCGAAGAGACAGAACAGATAAAGAAGCTCATAGCAGCCTCCTCTTATGAGACAGTCATTAACTCTTAGTGATCTCTCAAACATCTCAATTGGCTACACCATGAAAATTGCAATAAATTGTAACATGACTTAGGAAGAGAGCAAACCATAGCAGTTGGTCTTCCCTAAAATTAACAACTTAATTTAGATTTTTTTTTTTGCTAAAAGATGTCATGTTTTCCTTAAGGAAAATGTCTTTCCTTGGCAAGCCCAAACAACCATGAATCCTGCCCTTGTGCTCCACACTGGGGTCTAATATTTTCAACAATTTTAGTACAAAAAAAATACTAGCCACAGAGTGTGTGTCAAAGCATTTATCTGTTAAAAGAATTGATCAGAATATAAAAAGAACTAAAGCAACTACAAGAAAAGAAAGCCAACAACACAATGGGGCTAAATTGATCATATACTTCACAAAAGACAAAGAAAGACTGAAAATATTAAGTGTTGCCAAAGATACAGAGCAACTAGAATACTTGTGTTTGTACTGGGACCACAGAATGACCAGGTATAGGAATGACTTTACAGTATGGACAGAATCTGGACTAAGGACTTTTACTAAATTCACAATCAAAGTGTTACTATCTATAATTTAAACAAACTCTCTTTGTCATGTGTTCTTCTAACCTGGGCATATAATCTTAATCCCTCAGGATCCACTTGACTACCCAAAATAGTGAATAAATGTGGATGTGCTTAATTAACTTATCATTGCACTGAAAGCAGTGGTTTTCTTATTGAAAATAATGAGAAAAATTGAAAAAGTCTATCTGTAAATGGGGTGTGTGTGTGTCTATGTGTGTGTGTGTGTGTGTGTGTGTGTGTGTGTGTGTGTGTGTGTGGGTGTTTGTGTGATATTTTAGGCCTAGGGACCAAAGGGCATGATTTAATGATGTAAGGGTGATCATTTTACTTCCTCAGCTGATGCTGGAAAGACTGCTTCAATAAAAGTATGAGTGAAGCCCAGCACAAGAATGTGGTTCCATAGAAATCTGAAGAAATAGGTGGCTCTCAGAGTTCAGGTCCACAGTTGGCTTAAAACTAGAGTCAGGTTGCTTCTTTATCATGCTGTGACTATAATGTGACTTAGAAATTAGAAACGCCATAAGTAGCAACCTTGGGAAATAGTCAAGCAGTTTTGTGTAAAACTCAAAATATGCCTACTATATGACCCAATAATATTACTTCCAGATATTTACTCAGAAGAACAGCTTTGTATGAAAACATTTGCATATTAATTATTGCATCGTTAAGACAAAGGCTTTAACTAGGAAAACTTTCATATCTATTTACTCTGAAGAAATAAACAAGCTATGGTATATTCATAAAACACGGCATTCATCAACAACAAAGTACCAACTATCAGTACAGGCACAAACACAGGGAAATCTCACAGTCAGCTTGCTGAGGGACAAACCTGATCTATCGGGTGTAATCTGTAACCCAGTTCTGTAATACCAGCATTTTCTATGTAGCAAGTTCAAAGTCAGCCAGAGTTACATGAAACTGATTCAAAAACCTGAAAAGAAAAGAAAAGGAAGGCAATATTTTAAGATTCGTTTTGTATGAGATTCTTAAAGAGATAGAACTACACAGACAGAGAGGAGATACTGCCACTTGCTGGGATGAGGGGGAAGACTGATGAAGAAGCAGAAGACCACTTTCTGGAGTGATGGTCCATATCTCAGTTTGGGTGGTAGATGCATAGCCACTTACACTAATCAACACTAACTGAAGAACTGAGCATGTAAAAATCTGCTATACATGAATTACTTCCTGATAAAACTGATCCCAACCAAGAAGGGGGGGAAGAAGGAAAGAAAGGAGTGGGGAGGATTGTAGTTTAGATGAGTGTTATGAGACCAAATGGAAAGAATAGGAATGGAAACATTCAGAGTATGGTTTAGAAGGAAGTTGGAAGTATTACCTGATGTGAAGTGACAGCAAGGGGGAAATTAAAAATGATTGCCCTGTTCTCAAACTCAGTAACTAAGATTAATAATAGAATATTTGTAAATAATTTAATACAGCACCTGCCAGTTTGAAAATGAATGTTAGGGCCATAACGTGCCAGGGCAGGTACACAGCTCCAGGGGTAGTCTGGCACAGGGGCAGCTGGGAGAGGGTCTCGCTCAGAACCCGTCTCCGGGGTCCCCGTCCTAGAGTGACCAGGGCGCGGGCTAGGTCAGGCACGCAATATCCTCCCCCCCCCACGCCAAGTGAATTGCTGAGAATCCAAGTGGTCTTCATTTTGGAGAACCTTCAGAACAGAAAGAGAAGACTAACTTAGGCTTCCAACATCCAATATATACACAAAATTGAAAACCTGAAACCTAGGCAAGTCAATACACCATAAAAATAAAAAATAAAACAAAATAAATAAATAAAAAGGAGGAGGAAAGGGGAAAAAAAAGCATTGGAAGGAGGCAAGCAAAACCATCCATTAATATAGTGAAAAGTCGTTTGTGACCTGAACCACAAAAGGGAAACCCACATGCCAGGGACACGATGAAGGGACAACATGGGAAAGGCACAGGATATTCCCACACCAGGCCCTACAAAACCTGGAGGAGATAGCTACAATGGGATCCCCTTGGAGGAGACCCAAGGAACAGAGCTTAGACGAATAATTGCAGACATACGCAGAGAAATTAAAGAAAATAAAGAAGTCATAGAACTAAAGAGAAAGAATGAAAAACTCAAAAAGGACCTAGAGGGATACAATGACAAACTTCGGAAAGAACTAAAGGAACAGAATGACAAACTCCAGAAAGAACTAGAGGGAGAAAAAAACAAACTCCGAATGGAAGTAGAAACACTGAAAAAGGAAGCCAACCAAAGAAGAAAGGAGCACCAAGAAGAGATTGAGAAGCACAAAGAAGAGATTGAGAAGCTCAAAAAGGAAATGGAGGTACTAAAGAAAACACAGGAGGAAACAAAAAAGGAATTAGAACACTCAGTCAATCAAGAAGAAAGAAAAGGAAAAAGCCTCAGAAGTAGAATGGAGGAAGCAGAACAAAGAATATCAGACCTGGAAGATAACACAGAGCAATTAAAAAGCTCAAATAAAGATTATGAAAAATTTAAAAATACACAAAAGTGGAACAACCAGGAAATATGGGACACTATGAAAAGACCAAACCTCCGCATCATAGGAATAGAGGAAGGAGAAGAATCTCAAGAGAATAGTATTGATCAGATCTTCAACAGAATAATAGATGAAAATTTCCCCAAACTAAAAATAGACAAGCCCATACAAATACAAGAAGCACATAGGACCCCAAATAGACAAGATCAGAAAAGAAACACCCCACGCCATATCATAGTTAAAATGCTAGATGCCCAAAACAAAGACAAAATTCTGAGGGCCACAAAAGAAAAACAAGTCACATACAAAGGGAAACCCATCAGAATTACAACTGACTTCTCGCCTCAAACCATGAAAGCAAGAAGAACATGGAGCAAAGCATTCCCTGTGTTAAGGGACTATGGATGCCAACCCAGAATACTTTACCCAGCAAAAATGTCGACTATACTTGAAGGAGAGAGAAAAATCTTCCATGACATAAACAAGATGATGGAATACATGTCTGGAAAACCAACTCTTCATAAAATACTTGAAGCAATTCAAAGGGCAGAAGAGAGGAGCAACAATCCTCAAACACCTAGGAAAAGAAACTAACAAAAACATAACCATAGGAGCAAAATCAAAGGCTAGAAGTCCAAATGGATAATAAAGTGAAAGGAAGCAACATCCATCTTTCAATTGTAACCTTAAATATTAATGGGCTAAACTCCCCAATCAAAAGGCATAGACTGGGAGAATGGATTAGGAAACAAAACCCATCTATATGCTGTCTACAAGAAACCCATCTCAATTTCAAGGATAGGCACCAACTTAAGGTGAAGGGTTGGAAGAAAGTATTCCAAGCAAATGGTACCAAAAAGAAAGCGGGTGTGGCTATTCTAATATCAGACAAAATAGACTTCAAAGCAAAAGAAATCAAAAGAGACAAAGAGGGCCATTACATCCTTATTAAAGGAACAATTGACGATGAAGATTTCACAATCATAAATATATATGCACCAAACATCAGTGCACCAAACTTTATAAAGACAATTCTTCAGGATCTCAAGGCACAGATTAACCCCAGCACACTAATACTAGGGGACTTCAATACCCCATTAAGTCCTCTAGACAGATCAACAGGACAAAGGATAAACAGAGAGACATCTGAACTAAATGACACAATACACCAAATGGACCTCACAGACATCTACCGAATATTTCACCCAAACACCAGAGAATACACTTTCTACTCAGCACCTCATGGAACATTCTCCAAAATAGACCATATACTGGGACACAGGGAAAAACTCAACAAATATAAAAAGGTTGAAATAATCTCATGCATTCTATCAGACCACAGTGCAATAAAACTCAATATCAACACCAGAATAAACCCTACAACCTACAGGAACACATGGAGACTAAACAACACTCTCCTGAATAATGAGTGGGTCAAGGAAGAAATAAAAAAAGAAATAAAAACATTCCTGGAACTGAATGACAATGATAAAACAACACAGCAAAATCTATGGGACACTCTTAAAGCAATCCTAAGAGGGAAGTTTATAGCTCTAAGTGCCCACATTAAAAAAACAGAAAGAGCACAAGTGAACGATCTAACACTGCAGCTAAAAATACTTGAGAGACAACAACAAATGAACCCTAAACGGAGCAGACAAGAAGAAATAACAAAAATCAGAGCAGAGATCAATGAAATAGAAACAAAGAAAACCATACAAAAAATCAATGAATCCAAAAGTTGGTTCTTTGAGAGAATAAACAAGATAGACAGACCTCTAGCCCAGTTAACCAAAAGAAAGAGGGAACAACTCCAAATCAATAGAATCTGTGATGAAAGGGGAAATATCACAACAGACAATGAAAAGATCCAGACAATCATACGGGACTACTTCAAAAACTTATATTCTACTAAGTTTGAAAACCTAGAAGAAATGGATGAATATCTGAAATCCTGGGAATCACCAAAGCTCAACCAAGAAGAGATCGACAGCCTAAACAGACCAATAGTACAGGAAGAAATCGAAGATGTAATAAGTAGCCTCCCAACCAAAAAATGCCCAGGCCCGGATGGATTCACGGCAGAATTCTATAAAATATTTCGTAAAGACTTACAACCATTACTACTTAAATTGTTTAGAAGGATACAAATGGAGGGACTTCTCCCAAATTCCTTCTATGAAGCCAGCATTACGCTACTACCAAAACCAGGGAAAGATACAACCAAAAAGGAGAACTATAGACCCATCTCCCTAATGAACACAGATGCCAAAATTCTAAACAGGATTCTGGCAAATCGCATACAGACTCACATCAAGAAAATCATCCACCATGACCAAGTTGGATTCATACCAGACATGCAGGGATGGTTCAACATACGAAAATCAATAAACATCATCAAACATATCAATGGACTGAAGGACAAAAACCACGCCATCATCTCAATTGATGCGGAGAAAGCCTTTGACAAAATCCAGCACCCTTTCATGTTTAAAGTCCTGGAGGGAATTGGTCTGGAGGGATCATTCCTCAATGTAATCAAAGCCATATACAGAAAACCCACAGCCAATATCATCCTAAATGGGGAAATGACAGAAGCATTCCCCTTAAAGGTAGGAACTCGGCAAGGCTGCCCCCTGTCACCACTCCTCTTCAATATAGTGCTAGAAACCCTAGCTAGGGCAATAAGGCAAGAAAAGGAAATTAAAGGAGTTCTAATTGGAAAAGAGGAAGTCAAGCTATCCCTTTTTGCTGATGATATGATTGTCTACCTAAGGGATGCTAAGAACTCCACCAGAAAACTCCTAGAAACGATTAAGAGCTTTGGTAAAGTGGCAGGATACAAAATAAACCTAGAAAAATCAGTAGCCTTTCTGTACACCAACAACAAGCAATTGAAGAAGGACTACAAGGAGACCTTCCCACTCACAATAGCCTCAAAAACAATAAAATACCTAGGAACAAACCTAACCAAAGACACCAAGGATCTCTACAACAAAAATTTTAAACCCCTGAAAAAGGAAATTGAGGAAGACATCAGAAGATGGACAAACCTCCCATGCTCATGGATTGGGAAAATAAATATAGTAAAAATGTCCATCCTACCCAAACTAGTGTACAGATTTAATGCGATCCCAATCAGAATCCCCAAGAGTTTCTTCACAGGCCTGGAAAAAAAAATCCTCAATTTCATTTGGAAAAACAAAAGACCCCGAATAGCCAAAGCAACCCTGAGTGAAAAGAGCAATACAGGGGGGATCGCTATACCAGACATCAAACTATACTATAGGGCTATAGTCATAAAGACAGCCTGGTACTGGCACAAAAACAGACCAGTTGACCAATGGAATAAAACTGAAGATCCAAACCTGAGCTCATACAATTTCAGCCACCTCATATTTGACAAGGGGGCCAAGAAGACACAATGGAAGAAAGACAGCATCTTCAGCAAGTGGTGCTGGCAAAACTGGATCACCACTTGTAGAAGAATGAAATTAAACCCCTACCTCTCACCTTGTACAAAGGTCAACTCCAGATGGACCAAAGACCTCAACGTGAAACCCCAAACTCTGGAGGTGATAGAAGAGAAGCTTGGCAGCAGACTACAAGACATAGGTGTAGGAAAAGACTTCCTAAATCAGACAGCAGCTGCACAAGAAATAAGATCGACAATTGACAAATGGGACCTCATTAAACTCAAAAGCTTCTGTACATCAAAGGAAGCAATAAAGGAAGTGAGGAGAAGACCCACAGAGTGGGAGGAAACCTTCACAGCAGATACATCTGACAAAGCATTAATTTCCAGAGTATACAAGCTACTCAAAAAACAAAGAAGAAAGAAAACAAATGAATCATTCAAAAGATGGAGCAAAGATCTGAATAGAGACTTCACAGAGGAGGAGTTAGAGATGG
The DNA here is from genome assembly GCA_009823505.1 of Rhizomys pruinosus. Taxonomy (NCBI): domain Eukaryota; kingdom Metazoa; phylum Chordata; class Mammalia; order Rodentia; family Spalacidae; genus Rhizomys; species Rhizomys pruinosus. The sequence goes on from VZQC01010206.1 coordinate 1,859,352, forward strand.
CCGAGAAACATCTTAAGAAGTGTTCAACATCTCTGATAATTAAGGAAATGCAAATTAAAACCACTCTGAGATATCACCTTACTCCAATAAGACTGGCTAGGATCAGGAACATGAATGATACCAAGTGCTGGAGAGGTTGTGGGGAAAGGGGAACACTCATCCATTGCTGGTGGGAATGTAAACTTGTACAGCCACTATGGAAAGCAGTGTGGAGAACCCTTAGAAGACTCAAAATGAGCCTTCCATTTGACCCAGTCATACCACTCCTGGGTATATACCCACAAGACACAACTTACTGCAAAGATACATGCACAGCTATGTTTATTGCAGCTCTGTTCACAATAGCAAAAAGCTGGAACCAGCCCAGGTGCCCTTCAACTGACGAGTGGATAGAGAAAATGTGGTACATGTATACAATGGAATACTATGCAGCAGTAAAGAGGGACAACATCATGAAATTTGCAGGTAAATGGATGGAGCTGGAAGACATTATGTTAAGTGAAGTAACACAGTCCCAGAAAAACAAACGACAAATGGTGTCCCTCATATGTGGATGCTAGTACCAACAACCCAGATATAAATATTTCTCATGGAGAGGGAGGCATAGTAAAAGAACAACAGAAAGACTGCATCAGAAAATGGACTGAAATGGTGAATTGGAAAGGGGGGATGGGTGGGAGAGGGACACGGGTGTATATTCGATTAAGGCATATTTAATTGACGTGAGCTCAGCAAGTACCCAGTTTCGCCTAGACACTGTCTACAGGACACATGGTGTTTTAGGACTTAGTAAAAGTAAAAGTAAACATGTGTATATTAAACAACATTGGTTTACAGAATCTGATAAAAATGGTAATGCATCTGAATTAAATGGAGATATAATTCGCTGTTGCCCACATTTGCTTTACATAAAATCTGTAGAGCAAGAACTTTGGGATTGACACATACAAATGTTCTCTATAATTTCTCTGTTGTACAGTATCACCTTGTAGCATTCTCTTTAAGATGATTTAACGTAAAAATTAAGTTTGCTTCCCAAGTTAATCATATATAGTCACCCAAAACAACATGGGTGAATTTGATGAAATCTGTGCCTTGACTCCACCCTATAGTCATGTATAATACAACTGTCTTCTGGAGACTCATACGCTAAAAAAAAGGGGGGGGGATACAGAAAGACATGAAACCTTTTCATCAAACCCTTGCAATTCAAATCTTAAAACTAACTATGGGAAAAGATTTGTTTGTTCCAACAGGACAAAACGTCACCAACTTAACGGCTGAGAAAGAAAAGATACAGGTTTGCATTGAGTAGGATGTACCAAAAAGTGGCAACGGAAAGGCTGACCCGTCTGAACATTCAAAGGAAGAAAAGCCTCAGATTGCCATAAACATCGAACCCCTCTGTGGATCCTACATGTAACAACTAGTTATAATGAGTCCTAATGAAACTTACCTTCTAGGTGCCACAAAGGTTCTGATATGAGAGACTTCCTTGCCTTCCCACCCATAGAACAAGGAGAAATATGACAATGATGAGGTCGCTCCCCAACTGTAAATTGGAGACAACTATTGTAGAGGTAATCTCTTATAAAACCGGTAAAACTGCTTTCTTTAATTGACTACTAGACATGGGAACTGTGGAAGGGATTACTCTCTGTTCAGAACCAAATATAATACTAAAGTCCTAGGGCTATGCACTCAGGCAAAATATATTAATACAGGAGCTCTGACATCAGCAATGGATTGTTCTACCAGGTGGATGTTGGCCAGGGGATCCAAGGCCCCACAAAAGGTAAGGGCTCCTTGCCTCTAAGTTGGGATACCTACAGGAGGAGAGGCAATAAGACCCTGCTGCCGAAGACCTGACGTTAACATGGGAGGGATGTATTGAGACCACACATGCAAGTGTACAGATGGCCTCTGGAATGCCAGAGAGTGTTACCAAAGGCCACTAAACCAATAAAGCAAATATGGGTCTCCCTGAGTCAAGCAAGACTCCACCGTCAGCACCAGCTACACCTCACCTGCCTGGAAATACTGTGCAGCAGAGGCAGCCATGTGCCTGTATATCCCAAATCTAATTGGCTATTGGCTCTCCCCTTGGAGAAATAACCCATGGCTGATGCCACAAGCTTACATCCTCTACAGGTTAGGAGATGTTATAAGCCACAGTAAGACCCTGTCATATTTAACAGGGGGGAAAATTGTAATTCATGGATTAACATATCCAAACATGTGTCTATGCTAAAGTAACCTACCATAACTATTAGTGCTGCTTAAATACCTATATATCTAATTGCTTGTTCTTCATTAGTAGGATCGAAAGGTTATTCCTGGACAAACTGTCAGCCCATGAAAGGAAACAGCCAGAATTGACCAGAGTCCAAGTCAACAGCTCCAGAGAGAGTGGACTGTTTTACCTCTCATCCACCTGTGCCCCTTTTCTAAGCCTAGGGAACAACCTGCGGAAGAGGGGGCGTGGTAGAATGTAAGGGCTGCGATTGGGGTGAATGGTGAAACTACAGCAATGTAGTCTGGACACTCATTTGATCAACTTGATTGAACAAACAACCTGTCACCCCCCACTGGATGGTGGGGCTGTAGGTGTTTGGGCACAACAGCCTGCAGATTGGTTTTGCACGAAGGATGCTTGTACTCATGGATTATCACTTATAGCTAAAAAATGAGAAAAAAAACTGAGAGAAAGATGCAGGACAGTTATGGCAGAATGCATGATCTGGGATGGGGTGGGGGTGGGGGGGAAGGGAAAGGGAAATAAGCCTGAACTGAATTGGAAAATAATGTATGAAATGTACAAAGCATCAATAAAAATTAAATTAAAAAAAATAAAGTTAGAAAACTGAAAAAAAAATAAAATGAATGTTAGGTGGCCTAGACAAAAGTCCACTTTGTAAAGACATTTCTGTATGAATAGCAGCAAAGATGGAAAGATGGCTCTACGAATAACACTAAGAATGAGGCTCATTTGTCTCTTCATAGTAGAAGAGGTTTTTCTTACATTTGAACAAAACTTTAACTTTGTAGAATAACCTCTAACGATATTCATTGGTTTTCAGACATTGTTCTATAAGTGGTGATACAACCTGTTGGGAAGATGCCACCTCTGCTCTCAGTGTTGTACGTAGTGAGACATCCAACAGACATGCACTAAGACAGAAGCAACACTAACTACTTTAACTCTCCCCCACAGTCAGAGCCTGAAGGGTAAAGAAGTCAAAGTATTTTTATTGGGTTTTGGAGTTTCCATTTTTTTTGCTTATTCTTTCGTTTTGTTTTTTGCTGTATTATTTTTGTTTTGGTTTGCTTTTGAGACTGGCTCTCATGTAATACGGGCTGGCCTCTAAGTAGCCGAGTGTCCAAGGCTTACTGAACTCATGGTCATCCTGCCACTGCGTGCCACTACCTTCCTGGTGCCATCATGCCCAACTTAGAGTCAAAGTTTCTGCTTATTCCTGAATAAAGTAACATCAGATATATACTTACCAATGAGTTGGAAAAAAGCAGGGGATAGTTGGCATGCACCTGCAACCCAAGCCCTCAAGAGGCAAAGGCAGGAGATTTGCTGCAAGTTTCATAGCAACCTGGTCTCTGTAATAACTATAGGTCAAAGAGGGCTGCATAGTGAGGCCTCATCTCAAAAATATAATGCATATGAAATGCATAACGAAATAAAATACTCATATGTCTTTAACAGATCACTTGGAAACAGTTAATATTCTCAGATGAATCTGCAATATGATACTACTACTGTTGGGTGAGAATGTCATACCAGAATCTGAACTACATTGCTACTTTGGTAATAAATCCAAATTGTAGTATATTCAAACCAATTCACTTAAGATTCACTGTATGTGTGATGAGTAATATTACTTTCTGGCTTAAGTTCTAGCAAAAGATTTAGCAATAATATAATATACAGGCTATTCGAAATAAGATATCCCCCCAGGGCAAACTAAAAATTTCAAAAGGAAGGACAGAGACACTGGCTGCTTCTGAATGTGACCCAACAAGTGAGTATCAAGAATATCAGTGTTACCTGAGCAAGGCTTAACACTTGGAAGCAAGGCAGAGTACTTAACATTATTTGGGTGAAAGAGAAAGTACATTCTAGGACTTCTACTTACCATATTTGTTTTAGAGGGTCTGATGTTCCAGAACCAATAGGACGATTTGCTGTAAAATGCCAATGAATGCCCTGCTTGTTTGAAAACACTTTCATTCAGCAAGCACACAATTTTCACTTCTAACTTGTATGCCTTTGAATAAGTAAATACAAGCACCATTTCACTGTACTATAGCACTTACGACCATGGCCAGACGTGGTCTCCTTGCCTCTTCGAGCACATTCACATTCAAAGAAGATCCCAGAGTTTTGCCTTGTTGCAAGACCTACAAGCTTTTTGAGTCAAAATCCAATATGCTCCAAACAAGTCATACATTGGGCTTTTTATAAAATGAGATGTGTCTATTAAAGTATGCATTAGAAACATAATTTAGAAGAACAAGTCAGTTATTAACTCAGAAACAATTTCTATGCCTTCCAACTTTCATAAAACAGTGGGATTCTGAAGTCACACCTACCAAAAAATGTGCCCATCTGGCTGGGCGTGGAGGCTGCACTCACAGAGTAAGGACTTGGGGGTTTGCTCTGTGAAATAAACGATATTTGCTTCATGGGGGATTGGTTCTACATGATACAATGTGGGACTGGTTCTACATGGAACAGAAACCTGCATCAGTTTATTTACCTATATTGTCAGTTATTTACTAATTAGGAAACAAAATCCAGATTTCTGAAAGTATAAAGTTCTCAGTCACTCTTGCCCAAGAAAACAAACTCTTCAGTATGTAAGCATTGAACACATGGAAACAGTGTCTGATGGTCAGAAAACAAACTCTTCAGTATGTAAGTAAGCACTGAACACATGGAAACAGTGTCTGATGGTCAGAGGGAATATGAGCTGGTCATTTACAAGGAGAGCAGAGAGATGATTTGGGTATAATGTCTGAATGCTGAACAATTAATACAAAGAAAGAATAGACTTCTTAGCTATGTTATTACAAGTGTCAAAGACAAGAGAAAGGATGGAGGGTAGAAGACACAACTCACAGAACAGAGCAGCCAAGACTTCTATCTAGCATAGTAGCCAAAAATTAATGTTATATTTTGAGATTATTTAACACTATGTCAGCTTGTTTGTAATGTAAACTAGCTTACTAGAATCCTCTTGTAACCTATACATATAGTTTTAACCCCTCATGATCCTTGTTTGTCCTTGACCCAGAATAATGTGTGTGTGTGTGCATGCATGCATGTGTGCATGCGTGCACATGTCTTATGGATATCAAGCTTTACAGTCAGTGAATATTTGTTGGGATCAGTGAGTGATAATGCCCACTGTTGCAAACAATTGGAAGGATTAAACTGATAAACATCTTTGCTGTATGTGCTGTTCTAAGCCAACAAGGGCAAAAAGGGGAAATTTCCTCATAAGACAAATCCTTTGCTTTTTACTTCTTTATTTCATTTTAGATATGCTGCTTCAATAGAGAGGAAAGCCTTTGTTTGAATTCTGGGAGAATTCAGAAGGAACAGTATCTCAGAACATTTAGGGTTCCAGTCTTGCTTAAAATGGATGCTAAGATTCAGGCTCTGATTATTCCGACAATGTGGTAATGTGCTATTGCACAGCTCCATAAGTATGTCTATAACTGAAAAGGAACATCTGTTTGGAATGTGGTCATGAGCTGACATGGATATCAGTTTACATATTTGCCAATATGTAAACCATGGCAATAAAAAACATATAGCACATGATAGGTCATAAGGAGTCACCGAAGGTCATAAACCCAGCCACACATTCTCAAGAAACTTAAGGTATATTTGTTTGTATTTTGACTTGAAGTGAGTTCAAACATGTTGTATCTCTGGAAATCTTTGTTCAATTAAAGTATTACATAAAATAGGCTGGGCATAGTGCCTCACGCCTTTAATCCCAGCACTTGGGAGGCAGAGACAGGTGGATTTCTATGAGTTTGAGGCCAGCCTGGTCGACATAGTGAGTTCCAGGCCAGCTGGGGCTACAGGGAAGCCCTATCTTAAGAAAAAAAGTATTATATAAAATATATTCAAAACAAGTAAAATTTTATTTCTTAGGTTTTAGAGAAAGAAGGTTGGCTATACAAAGTTTCAACCATTTTCAGTTTCCTTCTGTCTTTCCCTAAATTGCAGTTCCCAAGGAAGTTCTACAAAAAATCCGTAAACAGGAAAGAAAACTTATGGAAATGGGAAGAAGGCTGTCAGGCCCCAAACACGCAGCTTTGTAAGTCCACAGCTTCTGCTGAGTTCTTCAGAAGAATGTCACCTCTCCTTTCCATCTGTCTCTGTCCTAAGCATGCTTTCCCTGACACACTGGGCTTCCCTAACAGATTGGGTTTCTGGCCTCTTTCTCTAAAGCTCTCCTCCCAGTCATGCAGCTGATGCTGCACAATGTGACTGACATCCCTCCTGGCTTAACACGGCATGGTTTTCTTTCTTTTTCCATTCTCCTCTTCCGGGTAGCTGTTTATATTTACAGTTTCTCTGCCCTAAGGGGTTTAAAAAAACTCATAAAATTATGAAAATGACTTATAGAAGCATTTGCGGTAGGAGAGATGGTGTGGCAGTTAGGAGCACTTACTGCTCTTGCAAAGGACACAAGGTCAGTTCCCAGGAGCCACATGATGGGCTCACAACTTCCTGTAACTACAGTTTGGGGATGATCTGACAAACTCTTCTGGTATTAGGCATGCATGTGGCATGCATACGTATCCGCAGGTGCTCACACATACATATTAAATAAAAGTAAAATTATGGAAACATTTATGAAAGGACTTATAAATTTCCTTCTTACAGATTGGAAATATTTCTGTTCAGATTAAATGTACTCTGTGTTGACTGCCAGAATCCCTACCTAGGAGACAAGGTTTGAAAATGATCAACAGGGCTGGAGAGATGGCTTAGCAGTTAAGAACACTGGCTGCTCTTGCAGAGAAGGTGGGTTTCTTCATGGCAGCTAGCAACCATCTGTAACTCCAGTTTTAGGGAATCCAATGCCCTCCTCTGACCTCTGTGGGCATTGCATGGCACGTGTGCACTTACATATATGCAGGCAATGCACACTTATACATAAAATAATAAATAAAAATATTCTAATATTTTTTATTTTAAGTTGAACTTTAGAGTACACATAGCATCAAAGTAGCATAAATGAAACTTGTGATACCAAAAAAAGCATTAAAGTACAGTGATACTTTAACATGGAAATTGTATTTTTTCTCCAACTTGTATTGCTTCAATATATATATATATATATATATATATATATATAAATATATATCATATACATACAGAAATCACCTGAGTGTGGATTTTTTTTTATTCTTTCTTTCTTTATTTTTTTTCTACCAAAAGATGTCACGTTTTCCCCAAGGAAGTGCTTGAAGGTTCCTCCTTGCCAAACCCAAACATCAAGCCTGCTCCTGTGCTCCACCTGGGGTCCTCCACCCCATGTCACCCAAATAGGTCCAGAAGCATGTGTCTGTCTTGACTTCCTGCACTGGCCTCCATGACACAGCCTGGATAGTCACAACAAGCAGTCTACACTCTGAAGAGTGAAATCCCAGTAGCTACTCATCCACAAGCTGGATATCTCAGAAGTCCCCATCTGGCATTGAAGTTTTGGAGGATTCTCAAGTTTTATATCTGAAGGACAATTTCTCAGACCTTACTGATTATTTATTTCTGGTTATACTTCCCTTTTGGATGCTTAAGCCCACACAGCCCAGATTAACCAAGGTTTTTGTTTTCTCAAGGTCAGTTAAGGATCTGGTCCTCAAGGGTCACTCGGGTTTTTAATATTTTTATTGAAGTTTTGTGCCTTCCATACATCATTTCTCATTCAATTTAGACTCATTTCCCTTTCCATGTCCCCCCACCCCACCTGAATTCATGCATTCTGCCATATGTGTCGTGTATCTTTTTCTGAGTCTTTTTAAAGTTTTTCAACATAGAGGATTATTGTTTTGGGGAGAACTTTACTGTTTCAGTTTGATCTTTGTCCCAGTTCTTTTGTTGTTGTTCCCTCCAATTTGTTATTAATTCAACACACACACACACACACACACACACACAATATCTATATATATATATATATATATATATATATATCACCTATACTAAAATTATGTCACATGAAAATAAACTGTATGTTACTTCTAACTCATATTTCAGGATTCCATTTTCCTTTGAATTTTATATTACTCTAAAATATGCATATACATGCTTGTGGTGGTTTGAATGAGAATGTCCCCCATAGGCTTTAAGTATTCAGACATTTTGTCCCTCAGTTGTTGGCACTGTTTGGGGGGGTCTTAGAAGGCGTGGCCTGCTGGAGGAAGTCACTGGGGGTGGGCTTAGTGCATTCAACAAGACTTGGAGTCTCCAGTCTCTCTTCTCTCTCTCTCTCTCTCTCTCTCTCTCTCTCTCTCTCTCTCTCTTCTGCTTCTTGTGCTCATTGGAAGATGTGAACTTCTGCTTTCTGCTTCAGCCCCGGCCACCATGCCTCCCTGACACAATGGACTCTTAATTCCCTGGAACTGTCAATCACAAACTCAAATAAAGTCTTCCTTTTATAAGTTCCCTTGGTTACAGTGGCTTTATCACAGCAACAGAAAAGTCACAAATACAGCGCTCCACCCATATACCAAGATTACAAAGACTGAAAATTAGTAGTAGGTAAATAAAAATATTTTAAGAACAAAATGATCAACATTTAGCTAACATGGAAGACTGACTGATTCTGTTTATTAGTTGCTTTCCTTGTCTCTTCCAAAGTGATTGTAAAATCATTATTCTTGTTGCCCTTGTCCTCCTCCCCTTCTACCTCTTTCTCTTCTCCTCCTCTCTACTGTCCTCATCATTACTACCAGACAAAAAGGAGGAAGATAACCAATGTCAGTCTTTTGGAAGTTGGAACGTTAGAACCTGTAAGTCTCCAGAACACAAATTAATTCATTCCGTAGAGTTCAAGAAAACTTCAGGAACTGAAGGCACCAGATACTTAACATGTGAGGGGAAAACAGAGTTTAATGTAAGAGGATAATTTGCAATAAGCAGTTGTCTTTCAATGATCCTTCTAAGAAACAGAAGGGTTAGTTTGCAAGATGGCTCATCATCAAAGATATCTTCCTAGAAAAGGAGATAATAAGAGTCTGCCCTGGTCAGGGTGGTGCACAACTTTAATCCCAGCACTCAGGAAGCAGAAGTGGGCAGATCTGGCCTATATGGTGAGTTCCAGGCAGTAGAGGCTACAGGGAGACCCTGGAGAGAGAGAGAGAGAGAGAGAGAGAGAGAGAGAGAGAGAGAGAGAATATAATTTGTTGTAGAATTCTTTACCTACTAAGCTTCCAGAGCACTGAATGGGTGACTCAGTACAGAGCAGAGGGTATCCTGATGTGTTGGAGCAGTGCAGACCACAGCTGAGAGCAGTGGCCACTGGTCCAATCTTAGCATCACAATGCTTAGGTACTATACACGGGTGCTCCTGTGACCCAAGTATTTTTCATAGGCTGGGGACATATTTCGTGGTAGTAATGCATATGGATGGATGGATGCATGCATGCATGCATTCATGCATGGATAGTTCATTAAAAATATGTATGATGTTTGATTATAATTTAAGTATAAATAGTTTTGATAACTTTATAAATATCACTTCTTGTCCTTTGAACGATAGCTACTTTTTCAATTATTTGTCTAAACTTTATTTTTAAAAAAATCTGTCCCCTACGAATAATTTGGAAAGAGAAACAATACAAAAGCTTAAAGCTTTCAAGTCTTAGCCTGTATGTAATTCAAAATTTTGTCATGCTAAAAAAAAAAAAAACTTTGTCATGGACAGTTCACTCAAAGATAATCTAGGTCCTCTGTTTTCTTTCTTTTTTTTTTTTCTTTTTCAGAGAAGTGATTGAATTTAAGACAGAGTTTATTGACCAGCTATGGCATGACCAGTAGAAATCAACTGAATCATGTTAACTACATATGTCAATTTGTGAATGCATATTAAGATATGAAATAATTAGTGCTACTGTATGCCAAGCTCTGCAGTATGGCCATATTCCATGTCATAGAAAGTCTTCTATAATTGATTCAGAGAAACAGAAAAAAAAAAAAAAAACCTGTGTAATATTAAAAAATTAAGCCAATAGTTCCACGACAATGTTATGGGATACAAAGAAGTACAATCTTAGATATGAATAAATGTATTTGAAATAATACACCTTTTCAGCTCCTCTTTTTATATTCAAATAGAATCCCTTTACCTGATCATACATACCCAAACTGAATGTGAAGGACATTGTTCCCTTGTGAAAAAAGAAAGCCAAGCTATTTTTCTCTAACACTGCAGAAATGGAATTTGCCTTCTCTAAAATCTAAAGAGGTTGCTTTCTAGCAAACCCATCTGCAAAGATTTCCAACTGGAAATGTATTTTGCATGATAACAGGTTGGAGTCATGAATCACTTGGTAACTCAGTAGAGAGACTACCATCAAAGGATCCCATAGGAATTGAGGCAAAAGGTAGTTAAGCAATTAATGAAGTCATTTAAAATCTTGATATGGTTGAGGCTGCTTTGAAGACAGCTAAAGATTAATATTTATCTAGAAGGAAACGTGACAGAAGTCACCCTAGTTGGAAATGTAAAAACGTGGCCCATCTGAAGCATAGTTTATAGCAGTTATTGTCACCCTTGTAATCGACACCATTATATCACCATACAAAAGCCACTATTCTCAAGCTGAAATTGACCTTACTATTATTTTAGATTAGAAGAAACAGCTTTAAATACAGTCATTCTCTGCCTTGATTTGTATTTTAGTACTTGCAGTATTGTACCAAGAGGGTGTGGCAAAGTATAAGCACTCTCCAATGAGACATACAGTGTTGAAATGGATATGACAGCAAAAAGAGAATAGTGTTGAATGGTGTTGTTTTCATCTGTCATAGGCAAACTTTGTTATGACTCCTTTCCTCAGACTATCTGCTCATCTCTGTTTGATAATGCAGATGCACGGACGGAGCCTGTGCTATGTATTCCCTTGAGTTGACTGACAAAATGAATCCCCCAAAGACAGCTTAGTAGTTCCCTCAACTGTGTCATGCAATTCTACACACTGTATCTGACAGTTCTGTGTTCACCACACCATGTCTTCTTCCAGGATACAAAGAAGAACATATATCCTAGCCACTCCATTGGAACAAAGTATCTGGGTTCCAGCATATGAGAATATGAGGACTAGTGATTCTCTGTCATTTCTCACTTTCCCTTCCTGGATGACCCAGGAACCATGTCTTCAAATGGCAGTAGCATCACATGTAAGGAGCCTCTGTGCACAGCTTATTGGACAGAAGAGAGCTATAACTTCCTGGTAGTGAGGTTTTCATTCTTTTTCCAAGGCACTGACCTTTTGAGTTTGGTTGTGCAGTGTGCAGTGCTCATGATATTTCTCGGAAACTTCTGATTCATTTCCAGAAAGCACCTGGGTTGGGTTGAGCACATTACGTAGAATTTTCCCATTCTTATTACTCTTTATAACAACCTAAGGAGGGAAATGAAGACTCTAATATAGTTAACAATCTACACTAGCTCATACAGCCAACCCATAGCTGCTACTAACTCCAAATCCTGCACTCTTTCTCTATGACAAATTTTCCCATCTCTTTTGCAAAGTTTTCTTCCTGGACATGTGTTAAAAATCCTGTTCTGTAATCTGATAAGCTTAGGATAGCTGTGTGCAAGGCCTTTCCTTAGCTGTAGCTTTCTTCAGATACAAGACCCTGGTGGCCAGGGAGTGGTTACAAGCACCGAAGAACCTCTTTCAGATTAGAAGGAGACATAGTTAGTCACATTCAGGGAACTACCAAGCAGCATGGAAAGTGAAGGCTGGAAAATGTACCTGTGCTGGGCTGACAGGAGGCTTGTGCCATAGGAGTTTCTGGGGCTAAAGGAAGTCTATCAGGTCATAATAAGCTCTGGAAAAGAACATAGTATGCAGTACTATGAAGGTGCCCTAAGAATCTATAGAGCACTCCACACATTTGAAGCAGGAATATCTGTTCTATCCCCAAAGTCTTTTAGTGTTGTTATCAGACCAAAATGACAGCAAACAGTAGGACTCTTCTACTCTGACTTTCCATTAATCTCATAAGGTGGCCATTTGTAGCTGACAAAGCTCTTCTGAGAGATTCTGTGATCCTGGGCAGCCATGTGATCCATTCTGAATGATGAGTGTTGGTAAGAAACAAATGAAAAATGATAGCTTGTTGACAATCTTGGCAGATCCAGCTTCTAGGACTGATACAGGCTTTGTGTTCAATGACTCAGATTAAATAATCCTATTTAGTCTTTTTAAATGCTATCTCCCTTGGTAGCTGCCCAACTTTGGGCAGGTATAAGATTTTTCTATGTGTTACTTGGCATAAAGATGTGCAAAAGTTTCCTAATATGATATTCTTGTAGCTGGGAAAATGAGTAACTCCTACCATGCAAGCCTTGTAGGATCATGTGCTAATGAAGAAGATGCTCTAATAATTAGGCCTAGAGCCCACTGAATGTAACACCTTCCAATTAGCACTCCCCAGCAAGAATACTGCCATTATAATTAAACAACAAAGACAAAAATGGGTATCAATCCACATAATAGAAAATAATTGATGAAGTTGAAGGGCGTGATTATTTGTGATTACTTTACAGTCATGCACAGAAAGCGGGAGACACACAGCTAGTGGCTAATCTCTGGCCACCTCTTTGAAGATAATGAAATTGGCTTCCTACTGATGATTATTCATTAACAATTAATTCTTTCTCAGTGATCTGCCTCATTTTCAGCTTCTCACTACAAACATGCAATGGAATAATTACAAGTGGAAATGAAAAAGCAATTAGTGGCAGATAATGCCAACATCTGATTAAAAAACAGTAGAACAGATTAGCAGTTGGGTAACTGCGAGTCTGCTGCCTTCGCTGGGAAGTGTAAGTCACCCAGTTGTACTGTACTTCAAGCTGTGCTTTCTCCTTTATTGCCTCCCCTCTGTCATGGTCTGCCACATTCAATGCTCGCTTTTATTCTAGGGGGCATCGAACTGTTGTAAATACTCTCTAAAGATTAAATAGAAGTTCACATGATTTGTGTCCTACATGCTGGAATTCTAAAAGTTGCACTCTTAGAACTTGATGACAAAAGTATGTCTCTCTACACATGTTCCTTTCTTTGGAGATAATTGGAAAACAACACATGTTTACTCACTTTAAGTTCAGTTTAACTTTTATTTTGTGTTGTCTCTAAATCCATGAAGCCAAAACATTGAATCTGCTTTAGCTCTTTTCCAGCTTGTGTCCATGGTTGCTTTGGTATTGTCTGTTGGTTTATCACTTTCATAGTGTGGAACATAAAGTGCTAATGAGTGGATTTTTATTTAAGATCCTCAAGAGTTAGGATGGTTCCAGAAGCCAGGCATGGTGGCGCACACCTTTAATCTTAGCACTCAGGAGGCAGAGGCAGGTGTATCTCTTTGAGTTCAAGGCCAGCCTAGTCTACAGAGTGAATCACAGGCCATCCAGGGTTGTAGAGAGACCCTGTAAAAAAAAAAAAAAAAAAAAACAAGATGGTTCTAGATGTTGTATAACTAAGTTTTCAAGAAAAGTCTTATAATTTCACTGTTCTCCATGATCCAGCTGATATGTCAGAAGCAAGAAAAAAAGCACTTCTTCATATAATGATGAATTATCTAGGGAATGTCAAAACTCTCATTTTAGAAAGTTAAATGTCTTTTAAATAATTTGGAAGATACGTAATATCTGATAAGATTCTGTCATGGAACTTAACATAGTTTTATAAAGCATAGGGAAGCAGGTTGACCAAAGCTGTTTAAAAATATTGGGTTTTGCAGGACAGTCATGGCAGAATGCATGATCTCGGTTGGGGTGGGGGTGGGGGGGGAAGGGAAGGGGAGATATGCTTGAACTGAATTGGAAAATGATGTATGAAATGCACAAAGCATCAATAAAAAAAAATAAAAAAAAAGAGAATAAAAATGTGTTGAACTGTAGATTATTTCACCAGCTCTGTGGAAGTAAAAAAAAAAAGAATGAAGACAAGGATTGGAAAACAAATTTTGTAGCCCTGTTTCAGCTGATAGGTGTCTTATGGTGTCCCTTATGAATGGAGAGACAACTCTTCAGACTGGTCATTTCCTGTTTAATACGGCTGTTAATTTTTCATATCACTTTTGAACATAAAGTATTATTAAACATCTCTTTATCCACCAAAAACTATGCACAGGAATGGATATTAAGCACACATGGAATGGCTCCCCCACCCCCAGGTAATCTGGGTAATAAACACATAGAAAGAAATTAGTAGAATATACAAAAAAAAAAAAAAAGGCCAGGCGTGGTGGTGCACACCTTTAATCCCAGCACTCGGGAGGCAAAGGCAGGCAGATCTCTATGAGTTCAAGGACAGCCTAGTCTACAGAGTAAGCTCCATGCCAGCTGGGACTAAAGGGAGACCCTGTCTCAAAAATACCAAAAAAAAGGACAAAGAAATTAGTAGAATAAAGTATAAGGATGGCAACATTTTGTGTATTTACCAGATAAGAAGGACTACAGGTTTAAATAGGAACAGTTATAACTGGAAAGGTTTCATAAACAGATGATGCCTGAACTAAGTTAGGAAGAAAGGTAGATTATTTTGTTTTTGCATATGGAGCAATGAAGGAAATGACATTCCAAAAAGGACAAAACACGTGAATAAAGACACAGGCAAGAAACAGTCTAATGTGTTTGGAGACGGTGGGTGATTGCATGTAGTTGGAGGGTGGAGCATTTGGATGAGAAAATGCAGAGAAAGGTGGGGTCCAGCTCAAGGAGTCCTTATGCACAGTGCTTACGAATTCAAACATCATAAGGTAAAATCTCTTCTATTCGTTCAAGATGCCTATGAAGGAAAAGATTGCATTTCCACAGACTTCAAGACTCACAAATCACATACATATCTATTGGAAAGTTTTCCATAAAAATCTAAATATCTTGGACTATAGACATGGGTCACTGGATAAAGGTATTGACTACTCTTATAGAGGACTATAAGAGTAGTCAATACCTTTGTATATACCTATATAAATCACTTCCAGGTGATTTAATGCCCTCTGACCTCTGTGGGCATTGCAAGCATGTGGTACACTTACATGCCTTCAAGCAAAACACTCATCCACGACATATAAATAAATAAATAAGTATATTATATATATATAATATAATATATATATATATATTCTTGTGACCATGGTTATTTTATAACATAACAGTCACTTTGCTTTTGAGGCAGGGTTGCTTACTGAACCTGGGGCTAGGCAATGAGGCCCTGGGACTGGGCTGTCCATACACACATGTGCACACACACACACACACACACACACACACACACATACACACACACAGAGCTGGGATAGCAGATATATTGTCATGTCTGGCTTTTATATTGGCTAGGATCCTCATGCTTATACAGCAAACACTTTGAACCATCTTCCCAGCCCTTGATTTGGATTCTTAATGCTTTGGAAGATCTAATTGATATTAGATCTTTTTAAATCAAAAAGTAAGTTTCTAAACTAGAGAAGTGGGGCTGTGGAGTAAGATCAGCTAGGTATGAAATTTGAATAACCTCCTACATGAAGGTATTTCTTTTTGCTTGTCTAAAACAAGTTTGATCAGAGGTGGTTGCCACAAGAAAAAGGGGGATTTTTTCTTTCTTTAAACAATTTCCTCCCATGTCCAGTGGTGCCTTTGATGACTCCCTAGTCTACAATTGCATCTCTGACCCCTGTTCTGGACTCAGCTTGTTAACCCTAATGCCTCTTTAGCTTTGTCACCTAATGTCTCATGAACATTTCAAACCCTCAGGGTTTAAACTTGTCTCTTGGTTCTAGTGCCTCCCCACATGTGCGTTCTCTGCAAACACCCTCTGATTAGAGCATGATGCCGAAATACCCAGGAGCCATCCTGTATTCTTCTCTTTATCTTATTCTCTCTGTCTAATCCATCAAAACACTTTTAATTTATCTTGGAAAAGCATCAGGATCAGACCTCTTCTCTCTCGCATTGCTACCTCTAACAAGCATCTTCAAGTTATCCATCACCTAAACCTGTGCACTAAATTTCTCCTTGGACTTCCTGCTCATTCTTGCCTAAACACTCCATGGATAAAGGAACTCAGCAGCACACACATATGATTACTTCTCTATTGGAGATTGCATGGCTTTGTAGCTCTAAGTAAAAGACAAAGTCCTTGCCATAACCTCCAGGACTAGTCATGATCTAGTGTGAGCAACCTCTCCAGTTGCATTGTCTGTCACCCTGTCCAATGCTCACTCTGGACTTTCTCATAACTCCCTCTGTTGGTGTGATGTAAATATCCTTGGCACAGGGAGAACAACTTGGAATTCAGTTTTACATCCATTGGTTTTAAGGTGCTTTTGGTATGCCCCGGAGCTATCAAGAAGAGTGTGGCAAATAGTCCACAACTCTGGACTGGGGGGGAGTCTGTGACTATAGACAGACATGGATTTGTAAGTCATCTCTATGTAGCATCATCCAGAATGTTAGGCTGGGTATCCCAGAAAAAAAGAGGCAAGAGACACAAGATCAAACCTTGGGGAAAGACAACAAAAAAGGAGGGTGGTGTAACACAAAGGACCAGGAAGAAGCCACCTAATGGTAGAAGGAGAGTCAGGGGAAGGATTTGGCAGAAGCCCAGGCACGTGATAAATGGGGACAGCTGGTACTGCCAATCCTCTCCAGAAGCTTAGCAGTAGGGAACAGATGAAACACTCACAGAAAAAATATCTGTGGTCAAGGAGAGGAGGTTACATTTATGGGTAGAATTTGAACATAATTAAACACTAATAAGAATTGTTTAAAGGAAAAATGATAAAAAGGAGGGATAAATAACACTATTATCCAGATAATGTGAGAGACCATGAGATCATAAGCACAGCCGATTAAAAGTTGGTTTGTATCAGAGAAAATAACCACAAGTGTTTCCTATTAGCTGGTACATATTAGTGCAAACTTTGTATCTTAAAATTATTAGAAAAGAAAACCGCTATCTGGTAATAAATTTAAAAGAAAATAAAAAATCAAAATACAGAAAAATTAAAAGAAAAAGTCACAGAGAATGAGAGATTTATAGAAGACAATAGAAACTAATATGGACTCATTTGATGTCCAGAACTTGGTCATTAAAGAAAATCTTCATAGTACATAAAAAATATTTTCAAGAGATGTATGTAATAAAACAAAAGAAACTCAAAATGGATGAAAAGATATTACTGTAGAATATACATATAGTCATTCAAACCAAAATTAAGCATAGAAAACATACTAGAATAAGGCAATGCAGAGCATCATGGTAAGCATTCTCAGTGGTAATAGTAATTGTCTTAAATAGTGTTACAAACCATAATGAAGTCACAATCTGGGCATCCTTAGCCTGCAGAAATCCTAATGAGTAAATATGAGGAACATAGAGAAAGCAGCAAGGTAGCAGGAAGCTACCAGTGCTTGCTCTCTGGCTTTGAAGGTGCAGCATGCAGATTGTCATAAGCCCATGGAGGACATGAATGAGAAGACTATAATTTCTGTTTATTAATGATCTAATTAGTGCATAAAGAAGGGATTTATTTATGAATGAATATCTGTAAAAAATTTTACAAAAATTGGTTAATTTCCATAGGCACAATATGATGACATTATAGATTACCATACCATAAAATTTTTTAAGTAACTTGAATTCAATAAATGTTTGGGAAAACCTCTTTAAAATTGTTCAAATTTTTAAATATGAATGTGTCAGGGATAGTTGGTAATATTGCTAAGCTATAAAACTCTGGAACTCTTGTTCACCAAATTCATTCCTCTTTGCTAACTGTTTATGGAGAGATCCATCACTCAACTTTTGAAATTTTCAAGGTATTTTGTTTATTCACTTGATGAGTTTTATTTTTATTTTTTATTTATTTCTGTTTTATCTGTATAAATGGGTCACCTGCATGTATGTAAGTGTACATACACCTATGTGTGCAATGCCTATGGAGGCCAGTAGAGGGCACTGGATTCCCTGGAACTAGAACTAGACTGCTGTTAGCCACCACATGGGTGCTGGGGATAGTATCCAGGTTCTCTGCAAGAGCAACCAGTGTTCTTAAGCACTGAGCTGTCTCTCCAGCCCTGCTTTGATAATTTTTATTAAGTCATTCTGATTAATACCTTAATCCAGTTCACTGTAATCAGGTCTGTGTGTCCTACAATATCATAGCCGTAGACATAATGCTCAGTCTTTATTTTACATGGAATAATGGAAATTTTCTTCCCTTGAAAGGATAACTTTAGCATATTTAAAGGAGAAAGTATATCTTCCACATTCTGATTTCCAAAACCAATCCAAATTATGTATTTGTTCCTACACAGTTTGCAAGATTTATCGCCAAAAACAAGAAGTTTTTCTGCATGTTCCTACAGGAAACGGCAGTGTTTGAAATCAATGCTGGTGTTTTCTCAAAGCTGAGAAAAAGTTGAGAATTTAATTTGCTATCCTTAATGTGGTTGATAATCTATATTTTCATTAGATTCTTTGATTAAAATTTTACAAACATCTTTGGTGGTGAGAACTTCCCCCATGTGTGAAACAGTGACTGCATCTTGTTTCCAGTGCAACAGCTTGAATACATGGAACAGCCATTCTTACTGGATACCACTGTGGCACCACCATCTGTGCATAACCCAATGTATCACATGTGACAGAGTCCTTTGAAAAACTATTGAGTTTTAAAATATCTTCTGCATTTGCAAGAGTTAACAAAGACTGGCCCAACACTATGTCCTTTGGGGATCCCTTCCTTATTCAGCTCTTCTCTGACAAACATGTAATATCAGCTAAAATGCTGACATTAGTGAATTCATCTTAGTCTCCAGTGAATGTTGTGGGCTCCATTGTATTAGGGAAAGTAAACATTGTTATATCTTCTGCTCATCTCTGTCATTGTATCAGACAGAGTTTCCTCATTGGCTTCAATCCCCTTGTTTTGTCTCACAGATCAGCACTAACACCATTTGGAATCCTCCCAAATTGCACCAACATTGCCAGTTGAAACCAAGGCTTCTGCACCAACACCCCCCCCCCTCATGTTGAGGTTTCTGAAGTCTGGAACATTGTCCTGCTTCACTTTTCAAAACTTGGTACTTCTCATGGCAGTCTTTGGACATTTCAAAACTGATGTTTGGATAGAAATTTTTAACTAGGACTTTGCATGCCCCCAAACATACCACACCTAACGAAGTATACATTCAGTGCCAATCTGCTAAAATCCAAGTTTCAAAGAATTTTCCCTCTATCTGCCTGTCGTTTCTGTTTTCTTTGCAGCTAGTGATTTTTAATGGCAGCAGATGGTTTCAAGTGATTTGTCAATTTGTTCTTCCTCCTAGTCTGAAAGCATATGACTGATTTCATTGTAAGCAGCATAGCACCAACATTT
The DNA here is from genome assembly GCA_009823505.1 of Rhizomys pruinosus. Taxonomy (NCBI): domain Eukaryota; kingdom Metazoa; phylum Chordata; class Mammalia; order Rodentia; family Spalacidae; genus Rhizomys; species Rhizomys pruinosus. The sequence continues at coordinate 1,879,009 of VZQC01010206.1, forward strand.
CCATCATTGTCATTAGCATTACGCTTTAAAGAACTTGCTTATAGGGCTGGAGAGATGGCCTAGCGGTTAAGAGCACCGACCGCTCTTACAGAGGACCTGGGTTCGATCCCCAGCACCCACATGGCGGCTGAGAACCGTCTGAAGCTCCAATTCCAGGAGAACTCCAGTTCCAGGGGAATCTGAGACCCTCTTCTGAACTCCGTGGCGTTGCACGACACGGGTGCACAGACTTGCAGGCAGACAGTACATTCATACACATACGGAAATAAATAAAATTAATAAAAAAAAAAAAGAACTTGCTTATAAAGCTCTGATCCATGGTAAGGTCAAGGGGAAGGAAAGCACAGTGCGCCATCAGAACCTTAGTTGATAACTGATACTTTGCGTATTGAAGTGATGGTTGTGCATTGCTGAAGAGAAGAAAATGATGATGTAGAAATCAAAGCATATGAATCCATATTAGTGAGTGTATTAGCGTTCTCTAAAGAAACAGAAGCAACAGGACAAATATATAGCTATATACAATTTATTGATTTGCTCATGTGACAAAGCTCAAGGAGTCCAACAGTAGCTGCGCTGCACCAAGGAGGCTGAGAATCCAGGGAACTGCTCAGTCCGCAAGGCTGGATGTCTCAGTAGTCCCAATCTGGTGCTGAAGGCCAGATGGATTCCAGATCTGCCGGTCTCAGTACATGCTGGAATCAGAAGGGTTGATCAGAGCAGCAAGACAAACTCACCAGTGAGACAGAGGCAAGTGGCAGGAAAAAAAGGGACCAGCTCCCTCTCGGCCTTGTTTTTTTTTTTTTTTTTTTTGGTCTTTTCAAGACAGGGTCTCCCTGTAGCCCAGCTATCCTGGAACTCACTCTGTAGACCAGGCTGGCCTTGAACTCACAAAGATCTGCCTGTCTCTGCCTCCCAAGTGCTAGGATTAAAGGCGTGTGCCACCACGCCCAGCTACCATGGCTTTTAATACTGCCTGCCGACAGAAGGTAATACTCACATTTGGGGTAGGCCATCCGGGTTGAGGTAGTCTAATCTGAAGATCCTTTTTCTCTTATTTGTTCCTTAGTCCAGTCAAGTTGACACCCAGGATTAACCATCACAGTGAGCAAACAACCTATATTACACTTATTTCCTAATAGCTTGGTTAGGGGGGTATTAATAAACATTGCTAGGTACCACTGTCATAGTCCCATGACCCACAGGGAGTGGATTGCTCATTCGCCTATGTAGCATGTCCCATGTAAAAGCATTTTAAAGTCATAGACTTGTCTAAAAATTTAGCTTTTTAAAATATTTAAATTATTATTTAAACTTAATATTTATAGTTAAATTTAATAATTAATAATTTTAAATCAAGTTAAAATACTTAAATTAACTCACAGATGTATAAATGATCTTAAATTTTATAATATACATATCAGACATTTGGAAGAAGCACATAAGACTTGATGCTAACATCATATCCCTTTTGATTGACTTTCAGCTTTAACATTTCTTAACTGAAGGACACCCAGCAAGTTATATAACTTTTCTAAGCTTTAGCTGTCTTACTCATTAAGATTAATAATAATAGGACTTTCATTATAGGACTCTGTGAGGTCCAGGCTCCAAAGCCGTTAAAGGGGGTCAGTCAGAGGAGGCCAGGAACTTGAAGAGAATTTAAGAAGTCGTAGACTGATAGTTCACATATTACTTACTGTGGATGAAGGCAGTCACACACAAGCATATTAGGCAGGTAGATAGCAGGACACACAGGCTTCACACAGTCAGTCACAGACACACAAGTAGACTGATACAAGATTGCATAGAGGTGGATTAGAGACCTACAGAAAGACACACACATGCAGGCTGGTGAAGGCGAAGACAAAACCTCAGACCTCTGACTTCAAGTCCATATCAATACAGAACCCACACAACAGTGGCATTCTGCCAAAATAGTTATGTAACATATTATACCACTTTTAACATTTCGGTTCCCTGAACATCTAGTGTCAGCAATTTGATTTTCCCTCATGGCCACTCTCCACCCAACGTCCAACATTAATCACAGTCACCCTTGTGAATTATCCATATCAGTGCCATGCAGCCCTAGCATAGTTTGGCCCTTTAAAGCCCTCTGTTCCCAACAGGCTCATGTGAAGATCAAATGAAATTTTCTATGTGTCATGTCTGAAATATAAAAATTCCTTAATATATCTTAACCATTACAATGATAAGGATTAGATTTATATAGCTTTGAGCTTGAAAACTTTGAATATTAGCACAGCAGTTTCAGTCACTGGATAATTAAGCAGCAAGTGAGTCAGAGAATAGAAGACAAGCTAGTCTGGCTATGCTAAAGGGTCTTCTAGACATGAGAGTTAATGGGTAAAGCTGAACTTTTCATTGTTAAGGTTTTTATTGTTTATTTGCATAAATTGTTATATAATTTTCCAGTTATGTAGTTAATAACCTTGAGCTCAAATCTGTTGAACACTGGTTATCCTAGCTGCTCAAGAGTTATGACCAGCCGGGCGTGGTGTCACATGCCTTTAATCCTAGCACTTGGGAGGCAGAGGCAGGTGGATCTTTGTGAGTTCAAGGCCAGCCTGGTCTACAGAGTGAGTTCCAGGACAGCTGGGCTACAGGGAGACCCTGTCTTAAAAAGACCAAAAAAAAAAAAAAAAGAGTTATGACCTAAATTAATTTTCACAATAGCTCTCTAACATGAAGTGCATGCTATCACCTTTCCCATTTAGTCTTAAGAAGTATATTTGTAATATATATATATATATATATATATATATATATATATCTCCACTCAACAAAACACAAAGCCCAAAATTCAGCTGCATAACAGTGATTTCTCCAGGGTTTATCTAATAGTCACATTTCCAGAATACTGATATTTCTAAAAACTTACCAATTCCACAGCAAATAGAGACTAATTTTAGCTTATTTATTTAAAATTGTAAGTGTGTAAATTCCCCTTTGCTGAAAAATTTCTTTATGTTTACATGTACAAAAATGCTAATAATAGGGCTGGGGAGATGGCCTAGCAGTTAAGAGTGTGGACTGCTCTTGCAGAGGACCTGGGTTCGATCCCCAGCACCCACATGGCAGCTGAGAACCGTCTGTAACTCCAATTACAGGAGAACTCCAGTTACAGGGGAATCCGACATCCTCTTCTGACCTCCGCAGCATTGCACGACACGGGTGCACAAACCTACATGCAGACAGTACATTCATACACACACAAAATAAGTAAATAATTAATTAATTATAAAAAATGCTAATAATAGATAACATGAGGCTTGAATAATGCCTGATGTCACTAGGGCTAGTCTGTTGACTGTAGCTGCAGATAATGGAGTCCCTTCCACACACAATTAAGGTCTCTAAGTTGATGTAGAAGCTTCCTGATAATAGCTTCTAGATCAATGAGTTAGTTTGTCCTGTGTCAGAGACTCCAGATCTTTTCACTTGAGACCTGTCTATTTTCTTTCACAAATCCTCCTTTACAGATGAGATTTAACAAGTGTCCCCAGTTTTAACCCACACTAGGTTGTTCTTCAGTGCTATAAAGTAATAAACTGATCATTGCTAGCATTTGTCCATGATGTCCATCTGCCAAGTACAGAAGTGTCAGTTCACATGGCATTTGGATCTGAACTGCTTCCTCAGGTAAGCTCAGGGCTAGGCTGGCTAGACTATGATCAGCTTTCCAGGATGAAGACACCTTTGCTCAATTCACAGAGCTGAATCAGTGATCACCAACCTCCATAACTCCATGACACTACAGTTTCTTTGAAAATTACAGTAGGTACTTCTGTAATTACATTTAAAAAATGTTAGATAACTGCCATTTGTCATTGCCAATTAAAAGAATATTTGGTAAGGCAAGCTAAAATAAAAATTGGATTTCTCCCAAGCTTGAGAACAAAATCTTTTTGTTTTAAAGTTATTTAAAAATATTGTAGGGCTGGAAAGATGGCTCAGAGGCTAAGTGCCCTTGCTGTGAAAGCATGATGACAAGAGTTGGGGGTCCAATATCCATCAAAGTCGGGCATGGTCCTGTTCAAGCCTGTAACCCCAGCACTGAAGGGCGCAGAAACAAGAACATCACTGGGGCTGACACCCTCAAACCTAGCTAGAAAATGGCCTAGCGGTTAAGAGCGCCGACCACTCTCGCAGGGGTTCGATCCCCAGCACCCACATGGCGGCCGAGAACCGTCTGAAACTCCAATTCCAGGAGAACTCCAGTTCCAGGGGAATCCGACGCCCTCTTCTGACCTCCGCGGCATTGCACGACACGGGTGCACAGACCTGCATGCAGACAGTGCATTCATGCACATACAGAAATAAATTTAAAAAAAAAAATTAAAAAAAAAAAAAGAAAATGCAAGCTCCAAGTTCATCAAGTGACCCTCCCTCAAAGGTGCAGGGGGAGGGTGACAGAGGAAGACAACTGAAGCCCTCTTTTGACTTCTACTATGTGCAGGTGCTCATACACACACATACACAAACACACACACACACACACACACACACACATACACACACACGTTTGCAGACATATATATGCCACACATATACACCCATACATACATATCCAATACATCTCACATAAACTTGGGCAACATGAAAAAGTATTGTAGAATATTAATTTTAAAATCATTTAATAATCTAATTTCATAATTATTCAGGAGTAAATAGACTAAAAAGGTGAAAAATTTAGAGTGATTAAAGAATAACCTCAGTTTATTGTTAAAGAATTTTATTGTAATGGGGCAATGTACTTTAAAATTCTGGGTGACACAAATTTCTCTTTTCTATCATCTGAAAACAGTTCATCTGGTAGTATTTTACAAAGAAATTGGAGAGAAACAAAAAATAAGACAGAGAGATGCCTGTCCTGAAGAACTCATATTTTACCCTTTTAATACAGCAAATTTATAAGAATATTTTAATAATTTGGGAAAAGTAAATAATATCAAAGGTAAATTTTGGCAGCTTAAATATTAACAACACAAAACAGAACATTCAGAGCACCGTGATTTAGTTTTCAGTATCTTACAAACAGAAGGCAATTACGAAGCTGATACCAGAATCCGGAAAGCATCCCAGATTCCCTTGCATAGTTTCTTCCTGAAAACTGACAGAGAACTTTATGTCATGATTTCATTTTAATTTAGTTTCTTTAGTAGTCATATCTTACCACGACCATCTAATTAGCAGTAGAAATCAAAATATGAACCAGAACACTGTGACAGAAAAGAGAATAAATTATAAAGAATGTTAGAAAAACTGTGTAGCTGAACATTGATTCCTTGAAATTTGAAGTATGGAAAAGATTAACTTTCAGCAGCATCTTTACACAACTTAAACAGAAGGGCAAAAAAGATGCCAGCAGTATGTGCACTATATTCTGTTTATATGGCATTAAAATTTTAGGGCTAATGTCACGTCAGGAATGAACTCCCTCTTTTTAAGCTATTGGCCAGGAGCCTTATAAGCCCTCAGATGATCCTTGCCACTGTCTCTCCTCTTGGTTTCCCACCAGAAGCTCCCAATAAGACCCTATTGCTGAAGATACTACATAGAGGAACTGTAGGACAAAGAAAGAAAAGTCAAGTTGGTGCTGACTTCAAAACTGGCAAGATATGTCTACCAGGGCAATTGTGATATGAATATTATAGGAGTAATCAACTGCTTTCTAATTGGACTTAAGGTTCACTCCATAGGATGGAGCCCATACTTGACAGGGATATCAGGCTAGATAACCCACAGGCCATGGGAGAGAGCTTAATAAAGTTATTCTGGTAAATAGATAAAGTATTAAACTGACTTGTAATGATTTATTGCTATACCCATAGATTAATGAATCCCTCAATTCGCAGCAGGGGAACTTCCTTATCCAGCAGGTGGTTATTAACACAGAGAACCACAACTGGCCAATGCAAAGAACAAGAGGCTATGTAATGAACCTGAATAGGACACCTACCTCAAACTTCTGCTTACCAGGGCTCAGGGATCGTTGCAGAAGATGAGGAGCAGAAAGAGCCAGAGGTGGTGGGGTGACTGCAAGGAAGCCGTCTTCTAGACAGCTGGTCTGTTCCTCGTATGAGCTCACAGCAATGGTGACAGCATTCACAAATACCATGTAATCTCAAGCCAGACAAAAATCCCAGCCGAGTCATGGAGAAGTGGGAAAGAAAACCCAGCACTACCTGAAGAGCTCTTAGCAACTGATGGCTGCTGGGAATGGGAGAGCCAGTCTCTCTTAAGGGTAAGACTCAGCCATGTATGGTGGCACATGCCTTAAATACCAGCACTCAGGAGGCATAGGCAGACAGATCTCTGTGAGATCCAGGCCATCTTGGTTTATCTAGCTCCTTCCAGGCCAGGTGGTTCTACAGGGAGGCCTTGTCTCAAAAGACCACAGAAAGGAGGATGAGACTCCTGGTAGGTGGACCAGGCTCCAATGGATGAACCAACTCTGAAGGGCATTTGGTATATAAACCTGACTCTATAATATATATTATATAGTAAAATATTGTATATATATATATATATATATAATTAGAGTACAGGAAATTTGGTGAGGGGATAGTAAGAATGGCAAAGATAAAGGAGGGGATCTATTGTGATAAAACATATCTTTTTTTTTTTCTCGTCTTTTCGAGACAGGGTCTCCCTGTAGTCCCAGCTGTCCTGGAACTCACTCTGTAGACCAGGCTGGTCTTGAACTCACAAAGATCCGCCTGCCTCTGCCTCCCAAGTGCTAGGATTAAAGGCGTGTGCCACCACACCCAGCTGATAAAACATATCTTTATGAAATTTGCAAAAATTCAATCATAAAGGAAAAAATTAATGTTAAGGCTACAGATGTGTATTTTTGTGATTTAGAAAGACACATCCTTTGAGCCAGTACCTCTGAGAAAATATCTAATTTACAGTCCTATCATAAGGAGGTTTGCAACTTTCATCTGTTCCATTTGAAGTGCTTTAAATGCAGTGACCTGGCCAAGTTCAGAGAACAGATAACAATATAGATAAGGTTTATTTGGGTTGATTAAAAGATTTAAAGCTTTTAGGATATTCCAGCAGTTGAAAGCTTGCTCTACCTTACAATGTATTCAGCATTGTTTTCAAAAAGTAAAATCTCTACCTAGTTATGGAATGCAAAATATAGCATCTTAAATTATTAAATTATTAAAAGAAATGCCTTTAGAAATGGCAAGCTCTGTGGACACTATTTAAATGTAGAGAAGTTGTTGTCTTCCTGGCTTTGTATTAGAATGCAAAGCCTTATTAAAAAAAAAAAAAAACCAGCAGTGCTGGGGCAGCAGACTAGCACAGGTCAGCAAGGGCCATTCAGTGCCGCTGGCAGGGAGCCCAGGTAGTATTTAAAGATTTCTCAGGGGACTGTAAGGTCCATCAAGGATTAAGCACCACCATCAGAGAATAATGCTGGAGGGGAAGAATGAAAAGCACATGAAACCAGAAAGCTTTAGAATCCTTGCTATCTACTAAAAATCGATAGGCAATTTTAAATTTTCTAGTTGGTGCCTATTCAAACCAAAGAAATTAATAAGGAATTTATATCTATCTATCTATATCTTAAAACAATACATCTGCATAAAATGATGTAATAGTTTATATCCTTTCAAATCAAGTCAAGAATTTTATGGAATATATCAGCTCAAAAGAACTCCATATTAACTGCCCAAGAATTGTATCTGCATACAGCACACCACAGTGCAGTATTAAACAAATGGTTCTCAGTGTCAGACCTTGAAAAACCTTCACATCTATGGAAAGGGGGCTTATTGAATTATAGTAACAAACTCTATGAAATTCATAGGAAGACTTACTTTTGAAAAAAATTATACTTCAAATAAATTAAAATGGTAGATTCTTTCCCTTCCTTCTTTGCCAATACAGTTTATTTTATAAGTGGATATGCCTTATATAAACCTTCATAACAGTTAATACAGTGTATTAGAGAGACCGGTTCTGTTGGTATTTAATCCCCTTTCTATTCTCTATTATTCACTACAAAAATACAAAGTTCCCCATATCTCTGTTGCGTATTTGTAAAATGGAGCTAATGGAAGCATATACATCATAGAACTATTAGGAGAAGGAAATAAATTTCCTGGTGCCTCCCTTAACACGTTAATCTACATGTGCAAGGATAAATAAGCATCCAGAATTAGAATTTCTGGGCCAAAATTTTTCGTTTTTCTGACATTTTGATGGATGATGCCAAAGAGTTCTTCACAGAGGCGCTGCTAACTTGCCCCAACACTGACAATATCTGAGAACACCCATTTCTCCTTCCAAAGGTTAACAATTTGAGGAGTCATGAAAAATGTCATTCAGAACACAACTTCCTTTGAAAAAAAAGCCATCCATGCTTCCTGAAGAAAGCATATTTAACTGATTTTGCATAAAGGGAAACCATCAAATATTTGAGAGTTTATAATACAGGCCTTAGAACCTCTAGATAATTAAAATAAAATATGGCAAAATGTTAAAAGATATTGAATAACGTCTCCAACATTTCTTTACTCTGAATGGAAAGCGTTAATATTTCAATGTCTCACAATAATTAAGTTAATTTTACTAATTTATCATGTTAAAAACTTTAATTATTTCCATAGATCATTTTGTATCCCTTTTCATCCAATTACAAAATAAAAGTAGTGTACCCAAGATGTTATAATTCAATTTATATCACATGATAGTCTTATAAAGAACTCAAATGACAAAAATAACTTGTCTCAAAATTGCACTTTTTGATTACTGGACCGTGAATTCCTACAGACTGAAATTACGAACGACTAATGATGGAGCTCCTGGAAGGCCCCTTTGTCCTTACCCTAGTTAGGCCCATTACCAGGGGTCAGGGCACAAGCTGAGCCAAGGGAGTGTGCTGTGCAGGGCTTTCCTCTCATTAGCGAGAACAAGAAAAACAGGGTATCTCAGAAATTGGCTGGCAAGCCTATCACGTGCACTTCCAGTTAAGCAAATTGAATATAATACCCAGGAAAGCATATTTTTTAAAAAATTATATTCTATGGAGAGGATAGATGAAGATTCTTTTTCTTTTTTCTTTTTATTTATTTTTCATAGTTTAGTTCCTGAAGCTTCGAATACCTGCTTCTTTTGGCCTTGTTACTCTCCATAAAGAAAGAGATTCCTGTTGAGAAGGAGTGAGAGGTTAAGTGTCCAGAAATATTGCATAAAAGCCTGAAATTGTAAAGGAAGAAAATTGGCTATAAAATAGCTCCACTTAGGGAACTATTGTTTAAAGGAGATTTCATCTTGGACTTTATCCAAATAGCATCTATAAAGGAAAAACAGAGGCAAAAATTCAGCCTCTAAATGAAAGGCTTCTTTGAGAGTGCTGTTTCCTTTATGATTAACTTTAGCCTTGTCCTGTGATTCTTCCCAGATAGGATCGAAGGACAGAGGGATAGACAAATAAACAGCCAAATAAATATGGAACGGGCATGTACTGGTAAGAATGGGAGACAGGACTGAAAAATAAGAAATGCACTAGAGAAATAATATCTTCAGCACAGAGTGGTGAGACCAGTTGACTCACTGGATGAGAAAAAAGCCTATTGTACACAGTATTAGTAATATTTATAAGCCTAGAGTCTCTGATTACCATAGTGATGCAATCACTCATCTCAAGGGCCTTTCAGGGATATTCTGTGTTTTTCTTTAGAGATACAATATGGAATAACATCGCAAAAATTGGATAAAATATTAATTATATAATACTTTGTTTATATTTTGGTATTGTATTCCACAGCAAGAGAAGCTTCCTACTATGCCCCATTTCCAAAGCTTAGGGAGCAACTTGCAGAAGAGGAGATATGGTAGAATGTAAGGCATGAGGAGATTGGTGTGAATTGTGAGACTACAGCAATATAGACTGGACTCTTATTTGATCAACATGCTTGGGCATACAAGCCTCTCCAATTGGACAACGGGGACCTTGGGTTGTACAAATTTGGACATAGCTACTTACAAATTGGTTTTGCATGAAGGTTGCTTGTATTCATTACTTATGATTGACAATTAGTTCACCTCATGGTTATTTTTTTTTTTTAATTTTTGGCATAAATTGGTTTTAGTGTAAAAAATAAAATCTTAGATCTGGCCTGCCCCTGCTGGTACTCAAGATACGTTTAAGCAATGGACTATTCAAGACCTGGGTTCCTTCATGGTCCCACATCTCCCATGGGCTTGCCTGCCTCTCAGAAAAAAATAAAATAAAAATGGGGAGATGTGGGAAGATCCAGTTTGAATTAGGGGCTAGTTCTCAGCTAGCATCCCTCAGGGCACAACCTCTAACCCTGCCCCAAGAGGGAGCAACGTGGCACATGATGCTAGGCGGGCAACAGCATACAGGGATGTGAGACTGGGGTCTGTGATTGGCTGGGGGAGATGATGTCATTTTGCTTTTAAAAATGACTTGCGGGCTGGAGAGATGGCCTAACGGTTAGAGCACCGACTGCTCTTGCAAAGGACCCAGGTTCAATCCCCAGCACCCACATGGCAGCTGAGAACCGTCTGTAACTCCAGTTCCAGGGGAATCCGACACCCTCTTCTGACCTCCGCAGCAATGCATGACACGGGTGCACAACCCTACATGCAGACAGTACATTCATACACTTAAATAAATAAATTAAATTAAAAAAAAATTTTTTTAAGTGACTTGTGAGCCGGGTGTGGTGGTGCATGCCTTTAATCCTAGCACTTGGGAGGCAGAGGCAGGTGGATCGTTGTGAGTTCAAGGCCAGCCTGGTCTACAGAGTGAGTTCCAGGACAGCTGGGGCTACAGGAAGCAATGCAATAAATCAAATTCTCCTTTACCATCATCACAGAATTCCCGGTCCATTATTTTGCATGTATACAGGCCAAAGCAGGTCTGGATTTTGAGTGTCAGTGGCTAGTTGGTTAGATGGAGACCAATCAGGTCACCAACCTGTGGAGTGGATTGTGACTGGGTGTAGGCTGAAGATCAGCCATCCGCCATCAGCCTGAAATTCATCTCCAGAGACCAGCAGTGGAAAAGCTCTGGTGGGAAAGCATGACCAGATGGGAAGTGTTCCGCTTCCCAGGCTAAGGACCTGGGTTGCAGGTACCTCTCAGGTTGGGTTACAAAAGTAGCCAAGAGACCTTTACATCAAGGGGTGAGTCCCCCACAGCGACAGCAGACGGCCGCTGCTCCTCTTCCCTTAGCAGGACGGTGCTGTATTTGCTCATAGCAAGAGAACTTTTTACAGAATTCTTCTGGAACCAAAGTAAAAATTCATGGTTTTTATTCATGCTTCTTGTAGGTTCTATTATATCTGAATACCACAAAAATAGTTTCCAAATTAGATAAAGGTATAGCTAAACTTAAAATTTCTATTTGAGGCCTGGCGTGGTGGCACACGCCTTTAATCCTAGCACTCGGGAGGCAGAGGTAGACAGATCTCTGTGAGTTCAAGGCCAGCCTGGTCTACAGAGCGAGTTCCAGGCCAGCTGGTACTACAGAGAAACCTTGTCTCAAAATCACTAAAAAAAAAAAAAAAAATTCGATTTGAAAAAACCAACCCGAAACAAACAAAAATGAGCTTTTTGTTCATGCCTCACTCTGCCAAATTCAGTAGCCAAATGAAGAAACAAAAAGAAAAAAGGAAATGGGTTTTATAATTGTAAAATAAGATCATAGTCAAATATGAGCAAAACAAATGCTGGAGAGAGAGGCTGAGCAGTCAAGAGCACTGGCTGCTCTTGTAGAGGACTGAGGTTTGGTTCCCAACCTCCACATGGTGGCTAATAACAATTTAAAACTCTAGTTCTGGGGGATCCAACAACATTTCCTGGCTGTATGCACAGGTGCACTTAACATACATGTAGGCAAAACACTCATATAATACAAATAAATAAAATATTTTTAAAAATAAAATCACCAGAGTGTTTGACTTTTGGACATTTTCTCTCCCTCCCTCCCTCCCTCCCTCCATCTCTCCCTCCCTTCCTTCCTTCCTTCTTTCCTTCTTTCCTTTCTTCCTTTCTTCCTTTTTTTTGGTCCTTTTGAGACAGGGTCTCTCTATAGCCCCAGCTGGCCAGGACTCACTATGGAGACCAGACTGGCCTTAGTCTCACAGAGATCTGCCTGCCTCTGCATACCCTGAGTGCTGAGATTAGAGGCCTGTACCACCATGCCCAGTAACATTTTCTTTTTTAAAACAGTATTGTATTTGTTATTTTTTTTACTTTGTATGTATGAGTGTATTGCCTGCATATATGTAAGTCCACCTATGTCATGCAATGCCGATGGTCAGAAAAGAGCATCAGATTCCTCTGGAACCAAAATTGGAGATATTGGCAGTTGTTAGCTGTCATGTGGGTGCTAGGAATCAAACCTGTGTCCTTTTCAGGAGCACCCAGTGCTCTTAACCACTGAACCATCTCTCCAGCCCCAGGACATTTTCTAACACATATTTGATCTATGCATTGATATTGACCTCCTACTGTGTTAATGCTGCTAACATTTTTGAAGTACTTATTGTTCTCAATGTGGGACTTCACAGGTCTGTACATTACAATCAGCTGTGTGGGGATTATTAAGAGAAAAAACAATGAGCTAAGAGGTCACCTGAACAGAATGAACCAGACTGTTCAATCAGTCCTCTGCAGCAACATTCAGCAGTGCTAACACTCAAATGCATATTTCGGGTGAGTTTAGGACAAACCAAAGCAGCACATTTTAAAAGAGAAAAGTGCAGATAATTGTGAACATAGATAACAAAGAGCTTGTCCTCCTTCTAGAAAAAACATGTTGGCCGGGCGTGGTGGTACGTGCCTTTAATCCTAGCACTTGGGAGGTAGAGGCAGGCAGATCTTTGTGAGTTCAAGGCCAGCCTGGTCTACAGAGTGAGTTCCAGGACAGCTGGGGCTACAGGGAAACCCTGTCTCGAAAAGACCAAAAAAAAAAAAAAAAAAAAAAAAAGCGTGTTGAGGATGTAAAGCTTTCTTTTAAGGGGATTTGGATCATTTGCTCAACTTGTTTCTTCACTACTCTGGTAGTTCTTTCAACTGACTGAAAAATAAATGGAAAATCACAGGTTGAGAAAGGAGAATTCAGAAATGCTTATGACATATGCATCTCAATTTTTCAGCATTGAGTACCTAGTTCAAAGGTGGTGACTATGCAAGGAGCAGTTGTGGCCAGCTGGTTTTCTGTCTTTCATATTTACATTTTTAGAGTCTGTTGCTAGTATCAATTTTGTCTGAGTTTTCCCACGCTCAATTTCCTCATTCTGTCAGGTTGTTTCTAGAATCTTCTCCAGCTGTGAGAGGGATACTGGGAGAGGGATTCACCGTTATCCACATTTACTTAAGCAAGCCCATTCCACTCCTTAAACCGCACTTACACAGCACAAGCCTTCCTCTCTTTATGCAAAGCAAATAAGTAGCTTTCCTCAGACACCCAAGAGTGAGCAGAGAGCTGAAGTTAGCTCGGGGATATATGTCCTCAGGCTGCTATTCCACATGCTGCTTAATATTTTATTTCAACTGCCCAAAATTGTCTGGACAGGTCTGAGTTGAATGATCCTTTGATGACTAGAAATTCTTTGAAAATGCTCATTTTCCCCTGTATGGTTGTCGAGCAGTTCATCTGATGTTCTGCTTTTCTGCAACTGGTGTTTATTTAAATGTTTCCTCAAAAACACATTTCTCTATGTGAAAAGCCAGATGTGTTAATTTAAGGATGGTGGAGTTCCTTTGAAGCAGGCAAACAAATGTTTATACCTGCTTTTATCTTTTAAAGTCACTTCCATACAAAAATGCTACTCTCAGGCTCCTGCAAATTGGAATGCAATTTCTCAATCGTGTATGTGTAAAGCTAAGCCAGTTTCTGTCTCACGAAGTGGACAACATCTGCAAGAAACACCTGCTACCCAGATAGCTCTCCTTGACTCTGCCTCCACAGGGCTGCCACTAGCAGTGACATTGGTTATTTCTAAGCTACCATGGTATCCCTGGGCCTGGAGACTTCTGGCGTTGACCTCGTAGGGTATCACCAGTCTACCATCAGCTCATCTGTTGTAGACTTAATGTGAATGGCAGAAATAAGCCAATCACCACTCAGACAAGATGCTAGGTACTGGGTACACTCATACTTGGACCCATCTTGAAGCTGAGAGCATAAAGCAGGGTCACAAGAGCCATCCCACCTGATGTGTGTGACTATTTAAATTGATCTAAATGAAGTAGAATCTAAAAAATAAATTCTTCCATTACACTATCCTTACTTCAAAACCTCAATAACTACGGAAGGGTAAAGGCTGCCTCTCTCTGTCTCTCTGTCTCTATCTCTCTATATTTTTTCATTCCATCTCTCTCTCTCTCTCTCTCTCTCTCTCTCTCTCTCTCTCTCTCTCTCTCTCTCTCCATATATATATACATAAATATATATATAGATTTTTTGAGACAACAAGACCATGCTCATTTTCTCAAGCTGCCTTTGAGTTAACTCTGTTTTCTCAGACAAAGCTTGAACTTGCACTCTTCCTACCTCTACTTCTTAGAGAGCCAGGATTACAGGCCTGAGCCATCAGGAATGGCATGCTTTTTCGAATATAGATTTATACCAGGTTGTAAAATCTGTTTAACCTCTCGTTTCTACTTATGTTTTTTTCTTCAGTATGTTTTTGACTGTTTTTATGTACTTTATACATGAACTTAAAATTGTTTATCATTAGAAAATGCATATAATTTTTATTTTATTTTTGTAGCTTTGTGTATTTTTATTTGAAATTTTTTTCCATACTCTAACAAAGTATCTTTGGTTATAACACTGATTGTTATTTTTCTTTTTTATTATTTTATGTGTAAATGCCTGGATGCATGTAAGTGCACCCACATGGTGCAATGCCCACAGAGGTCAAAGGAGGCACTTGATCTCCTGGAACTGGAGCTTCAGATAGTTGTTAGCTGTCATGTGGATGCTGGGAAACAAACCCCAGTCCTCTCCAAGAGCAGTCACTGCTTTTAATCCCTGATCTATCTCTCCAGCCCTGGTTACTTTTCTTTCAAAATGTATTTTGTGATAATAAATCAACAAATGCACTTATATTATGAAATACATATTTTCACTATCAAAATAATGCAAATAAAATCAAATCATCACAAATATAATGGTATAAATAATTATTAATTTTATGAATGAGAAATTTCACATTATATAACTTACTCAAGACTTTTAGGCTGAGTGTATCTAAAACAAAGTCCTATGTATACACTGAAAATGTGAGACAGAATGTATTTGAAAGTAACATGACCCATAGTCCGAGTCCCACACAGCTCCACAAAGAGAATACATTTGGCTTCATCAGTTTTCTACTAAACAGAAGAAAGATGCACTTTACTTAACATCTTTGAAAATGTTGGTCAACACAGGAATGAATCTTATAGTAAAATGAACATCTATTGGCTGACCTCAAGAAAGCTGTGCTCAGTGCAGCCTCATTATGGTTGTTGTTTAGTCAGTTCCTGTCTGTAGCTTATTTTCTCAACTGCTCAAGAGCATAATAGCCCAACTCTTTTTTTGAGATTTTTTTGGTAATAGAGTGAGCAAAAAGCATTCAATAAGGCATGGAGATCATAGACTATCCAGGACAATGATGTCTAAAAACAATATTGAAAGCTGGCCTGACAAATCAATATAATTTCAGCAAAAAGACAGTTTAATCACACATTACTTCTTTGCAGCTCATTCTTCTTTAGTATTTTTATTTTGTGCTTTATTTGTTTTTTTTTGTTTTTTTTTTTCTTTTTTTTTTTTTCTTATTTATTTATTATTTTTGTATGTGATGAATGTACTGTCTGCATGCAGGTCTGTGCACCCGTGTTGTGCAATGCCGCGGAGGTCAGAAGAGGGTCTCGGATTCCCCTGGAACTGGAGTTCTCCTGGAATTGGAGTTACAGACGGTTCTTAGCCGCCATGTGGGTGCTGGGGATCGAACCCGGGTCCTCTGCAAGAGCGTCGGTGCTCTTAACCGCTAGGCTATCTCTCCAGCCCTTTGTGCTTTATTTGTATAAATTCTAAAAGGGCACCCAAATGGTGAGTCAGTATGCCTATGAGCAGCCACATCATTTTGGTTTAACAGCAGTATATAAGTCAGGCACTATGGCCCCTGCCTATAATCACAGCACTCAGGAGGCTGAGGAAGGAAGGTTACCATGAGTCTGAGGCTACATAGTGAATTCCACACCAGTTTGAGATGCAGTATAACACCCATCACCAAATTAATTAATGAATGAATTAATAAAGCAGTACTAATATTTGCTGCCCTGTAGATAACATTAATTTGAAAATACAACTATTTTAACTATTTTTATATACAAAAATATTTACTAAGAGAACTTGAAATGACAAATTCTTACAGAAACTGTGGCTTTCATTCTCAGTACTTCCCATTTTCATTTAGTTTTTTCTCATGGGACTCAGATACTTCTGCTTCTAATATGAACATTTAAAAACACCAAGAAAAACTTTCAAGAGGTCGATTTGCCCAAAGGGGCTTGCTCAGCGCTAGTCTCACTTCTGAGTTGGTAAGGCCACTTATAAGGCCACTTTACTATGAACAGGTTTAGTATGAGGAGAAGGCAGGGTTTGTTTTGTTTCATAGAATAGTGGCTTACAGAGCCCCAGTGCTCTTAGGTTAGGGATTTCTGAGTGATTCAATTCTCTATGAACAAAGTTTTAAGGGCTCATGAAGCCTGTGACTTGGCTTTGTTCTCTGTGTGTGCTTTCTTCCTCCTGGCCTTCTCTCAATTTGTCTATTTGCTTTCACTCAGCTCTTCCTTTTACATGTTTTTGGACTCCATGGAATTTGTGGGAGAGCAGCATAAAGTAGAATTATTGTCCATTTCATAGCTATAAAATCTAAGGCATGTACATATTGTACAACTGTCCCTAAGAGATTAATTTGGGCCTACCTAATATCAAAGCTCACTCATATGACAGCCATTTATCTGTAACTTCCAGTCCTTTCCAGGCTACTCTACTTTAAGACTTATTTACTTCAACATTAAGCCAGAGTAACCTCAACATGTCTTCCTTCCAAGCCACCACACATCTTTCTAAGGTCTTACAAACAAGCTCTCCCATAATCCTCTCTCAAACTTTACTGCCTTCAACATTACTGACAATTTATAACAAAGACTCTCACCCTGACCAGATACTGGAATCACTTTGTAGCTCCTAAGCTACATATAGATAGATTCCTGGGTTTCACCTCACACCAATTAAATGAGATTATTTTTCACTGGGGACTGAGCATTCCCTGTTCTGATGTCTAACATGGTTGAGAATGGCAAGCCTACATCAACAAGTAAGTCTACCATCTGCTCAAGTCCTGATTTAGGATGACATCCCTCTACCGAGCTCTCCTGTCCCACTGAATCCCTCCCTTTTAGGGCCATATATTGGTAGCACCATTTGAAATCATGTCATATTTTTTCACTTAACTATATGATAAATATTTGAGAACTTATTAAGAGGTTTTCATGTGCAAAACCTGATTCCCATGCCTCTTATGCCTGTGGCCTTTACTCTTCAACTAACTAAAACCACCAGGAGAGAGTGGTTCACATCTAATATTACTTCTTTTCTTTTTCTTTTTGGTTTTTTTGAGACAGGGTCTCCTTTTAGTCCCAGATGGCCTGGAGCTCACTCTGTAGACCAGGCTGGCCTTGAACTCACAGAGATCCGCCTGCCTCTGCCTTCCAAGTGCTAGGATTAAAGGTGTGCACCACCACGCCCAGCCTAATATTACTTCTTAATCAAAACAAACCAATTGTAGGTTTAAGCTCATATTTGAATTTAAATTCATTTTGTTGAATAATTCTGGTCGTGTATTATATTCTTTTTTCCACCAGTTTTTCAGCAGGTATTTATTAAACTGTTATTTTGTAGAAGTTATTTTGAGAGATTCCATCCATAAGCATAATCTTTTCAAAGAATGACATTCACTTTTGACTACAGATAATTTTTTGCCTTTCAATGTGTTTCTGTCTTATGTGTTGTTTTTTTTTTTTTTCCAGTTTTTGTTCTTGACAGCTTCATATGTGTCTGACAGCCTGCTCCACACACATCATGGACCTTCTGTTCCAGAGCTGCCAAAGATACTTCCCAAGTTCAGAGCTGACTCTCCAATTCAGAGGACACACTTGTGGCTTCTATAGATAGTCATGTGTGCTTACTGACTTATTGAAAGAATTCTAAAATAGTCATAAAGAGAAAAAAAAAATACCATTATGGGTGCTAAGTGTAGTTCCCACTCAAATGCCACTGATGCCACAAAATATTTTGCAGATGAAGTTCTAGTAAGTCTTAATTGTCCACAGACATAGCCTAATTGTTTTAACATTGTGTCACTGTAGATTTCTAAAGTATATTTTGAAACTCAACACTGCCCCCAGATGAGGATTGCATTTTTAACTAAGTGGGAACAAACTTCTTCCTTCTAATTTTACATTTCATGACTTGTTCAAAGAGGAAAAAAAGCAAAAGTTTCAGTTACAAAGTAAACAGGCTATAAATGTACATCCTGTGTAAAGAAGGCCAGAGTAGGAAACCAACAGTCTCAGGGCTGAAGAAAGGGCAGAGGATTCGCAGGCATTCCACAAACTCCTCGTTCCTCGGGATACTCCTCCTTCGCCTCTTACCTCATTTTCCTCCCGTCCGCTCCCCCTGATTGTCCAGAATTCATTACCTATTCTTTATCTCTGTCTTCTCTGACTCATTTCTGAATCTCTTATAGTTGTGGAAAATTCTTAAACATATATCTAAAGTGAAGGCGTTAACAGAAAAGCTTGAAAATAAAACTTTCTTTACCTAATTTGTCTTTGTGTAAATCCCACCCTTCCTGACTGCTGCTCTTTAGCTTCTGTATTCCATGGGAAAGTCTCATTTCCTGTACACAGGAAACCATGGATTCTCCCTTGTAATTAATACCACCTTCTTATTAAGAGCACCTAATGTCTAATAAATGTGATCTTCTTCAGAACAATGTTAATACTGTACTCAAGTATACTTAACACAAAAATACTTATGTGGCACTTAATATGTGGGTTGTAAGATTATTATGTTCTAAAACCATGTTACCTTGAGTTTCTCTATTTAGTGGTATGTACTCTCTCTCTCTCTCTCTCTCTCTCTCTCTCTCTCTATATATATATATATATATATATATATATACATATATATAAATATATACATTTGAATAATTTGATGTAAATTTTGAACAGCCTTGCTCACAGCTGTCAAGAGAATACAAAATGAGTAATAAATCTGTAACTGACCAGATTCCTATCATAAACAGGGACTAACGCCAACATTCAAGTAACCAACAGAACACAAAGTATGAACGGAGGAAATGTTGAGACTTCGCTTTCTTTACAATGCTTGGTTTTATCAACACACTTCAACTGTTTTAAGTCATGCTCTTGAAGATAAGGAAACACACCACAGTGCAGAGACATAGATATATATGTATATACATACTCAGAATTGGTACAACTGCTTCAAACTGCCACTAACTACAACTTCCCAAACCACAAGCAGCACTTCTATCAGAGAGAACAACCGAAGCATTTTAAGCAATGGTTTCTTTTTGTTGACAGACCTAGGAGCTTCTGTTGTAGACAGGGTCAAAGGCACTGGAGCTGGGACCTGAAGCCTTTGATGCCTGTCTCCTGCTGGCCCTGTGTCATTTCAGCTATTCAGGGGCTCTGAGGTTAAGCAACTGAGCTTTGAGCATTGAATCCAGCAGAAATAGATGACCCCTGGGCTCTGGAACAAAGGCTCACATTTCACACTTGGACCTTAATCAGCATTTTAATTGTTTAATGCAGAGGTATTTAATTAAGACACCAATATTTCTTAGTTTAAACCACAGGAGTAGGGCATGTAAATCACACTTAATACTCAGCATGGTTTCTTTCACTTTGAGGAAAGGAGCAAATGGCCCTCTCTCTAAAAATGTTCCTCCTCTTTTACAGTAGGTTGCTGTTGCTGTGAATTAATTTAAAGGTGAGAATGACCAAGATTTATTTTTTATATGTGCAATATTGTGATAGAAAGGATAAAATTTTTTTTTGGGTCCTTTTTGAGACAGGGTCTCCCTGTAGCTCTGGCTGTCCTGGAACTCGCTATGTAGACCAGGCTGGCCTTGAACTCACAAAGATCCGCCTGCCTCTGCCTCCCGAGAAAGATATAATTTCTGAGAAATGATATAGCTTTTGAGGTTAGAATAACCCAGCTCGGATGCCACATAGAGCACAGAACCTGGGTGGCCCTGGATGGTTTAGATCTAATGTTCTAAATATCTAATGTTCAATTTCTTCAATAAAAATGATGGAAAGGAACAACCACCTCATAGTCCACGTGTAGAATGGCAATGAGAGAACAGGAGATGGTTCCTCAGGTACAAGCGCTTGCCCCCATGCTTGGCGACCTGAATCCAGTCCTCTGAACTCACATGGTGAAGGGAAAGAACCAGTTTCTGTAGTATGTAGGTTGTCTTCTAACATCTATACAAACTGTGACACACACGCACATACAAAGTAAATAAATGTTAAAAAAAAAAAAAAAGAGTGAGACTGGGAAAAGAGTCAGTAGGAATTTAAGTCCAAACAACAGCATGTTCTATTAACCAGTGTTCAGTGGTAAAATAAAAGCAGGAAAAGTAAAGAGTAACTGTAAGATTGATTTATCCTTTAAAGCTGTTTCCTGGGACTGGAAGTGTAGCTCAGTGGCAGAAGCTCTAGTTTTGATGCTTAGAATTGTAAAAAGAATCAATCACTCATTAAAAGTACTTTCCCTGATAGCATAATAAGCTTCAGTTATAGCTCATGTGTTTTTCCTAAGCTTAAAAAAATAACCCTAAAATTCAGAGTCACTACACAAACAGAAACTACAGTTCTTTAAAAACTTCAGTTCTAGAGCAGGTGGATATTTGTGAGTTCAAAGCCAGCCTGGTCTACAGAGCCAGCTCCAGGCCAGCTGGGGCTACGGGGAGATCCTGTCTCAAAAAGACAAAAAAAAAAACAACTTCAGTTCTAGACGACAGTAAAAAACATCCTGTAGTCTGAAGATCTCCAACTAGGTACAGTAACAAATTTACCTCATGAACACAGCGGGAGAACTGTAGCACAGGGTTTAAAGAACTACAAAGGTCCTAGCACAGAAAGCAGCTTGCCAGCAGGGCCAGCCTGGCACTTAAGCAGCAGTGAAGTCAGCCAAAAGTAACAAAAGAGACCTTTCTTTTCCTATATTTTTATTTTTTTATGTCTGTGAGTGTACTAGGTTGGGGCACCCGTGTCGTGCAATGCCATGGAGATCAGAAGAGGGTGTCTGGATTCGCCTGGAACTGGAGTTAAAGACGGTTCTTAGCCTCCATGTGGGTGCTGGGAATCGAACCCGGGTCCTCTGCAGGCTGAGCCATCTCTCCAGCCCTAAAAGAGACCTTTCTATGTCATGCTGAGGACTGCTGCTTGGGGCTTCTTTTGCCTCTACTGTTGCACTCCACAGACATGGCCCCAGGAGAAGGACAAGGTAAGACTTGACTCTGAAGGAGAGCACACAGAGGGACACCAAGCAGCTGAGACTCCAGGCCCTGGGCTCCTGCATCCTGCACCGGAGCTACCAAGAGCTAGGTAATCTCTGTGCCCCTGACTTCTAACAATAAAACCTGCTCAGATGCAATTATGCTTAGTTTTAGCTAACTGTATGACTCATCTTTCCATCTCCCTTGCATTGATCCCATGCAGTCCTCAGCAAAGTGCTTTACAGCTGGCCCACGAACTCTGCAGTCATTCTGAGTCCCAGTCCACTCCTTAGCTGTCTGACCTGCGGGAAGCCACTTCTGCAAATCAGACATCATGTAGTACCTACCAAAGGTTTTCAGGAAGAGGATCTGAGTTCATGTTTTTGTAAACATTACTTAGGAAACCACCTGTCTCCAGGAGGCACTTTCATAGCGTTTCTTAAATAAAAACAGTACACCTCCCCCAAATAACACCAAGACACTGTACACCTCCCACAAATAACACCAAGACACTTGGAAAAATTACCTTCTGCCAAAATCTGAATCTCCAAATAGATAATGAACAAATAAGCAGGCTTTTTTAAGGCTAAAATGTTCCTATAACAGTTATTAAGTGATTATGCAGATGTATATTTAAATAGTATACAATTAAATACATAAGTATGTTAATCATGCCTACTATTCATAATGATCATATATCTCATTTAACCTATTACTGTGTAAACTCCACTCTTTTTTCTTTTTGGTCTGTTTGAGACAGGGTCTCCCTGTAGCCCCAGCTGGCCTGAAATTCACTCTGTAGACCAGGCTGGCCTTGAGCTCACAGAGATCCACCTGCCTCTGCCTCCCAAGTGCTGCTAAACTCCATGCCCTGCTAAACTCCACTCTTAACTGTTATGTTTCAACATGTAACTGTAGAAGTGCCAACTTTCTCTACTATACAAACATACATGAAAATACAGGTGTCTGAATTTATTGTCTCACATATATGAAAAAAGCTTTTAAAATAACTCATGCCATTTCTACCCTGCAATTAACTAATTATGGTTATGGTTGATTTATAAACACATCATCTAAATTCTATGTTTCTCAAATCATTAAAAATACGTTTTAGGGAACAGTCTTTGCAAGGCAATCTCTGATCTAAACAAAGAACAAAATCTACATACAAACAACCAAAATGACTGCATGGGCTCAGCTTGAAATAGCTACATTTGTGGTCTTTGAATAATGAAAAATATTTCTTTCATTCATTAAAATATTGTAAGAGAATGATTTGTAATGAAAATTACAGCTTTCATTATGTCTTATACATTCAATCTTCAAAAGTCTCCATTCTCATTTGCAGTCAGGAGTGCTACACAGCTGGCTACCTGCTGCAGTTTCTCCTCCACAAAGCAGCTTCATGCTTCTGTTGACAGACCTCCCGGGAGATATCCAGATATCTGTATTTAAAGCACTGTAGGGTATTTGCTATTTGTGTTATGTTAATATACGTTTGAAACAAGACTTTGCCTAGAAAGAAAAGATATGCAATGATAACCTAAAGAGCAATGGAACAAAATATCTAATAAATGTATTTTATTAAAATCATGTCAAATAACCAGTGGAAATGATTATTGGTTTTTAGGCATTGATTTTTATCAATGGTTAGGTTGAGTAAACCACACTACGTTCTTAAAAACAGAAGATTACGTGCCTGCGGCTTGGACAGCAGCAAGCCTTCTGGACAGTGGTTGGAGTCACAGAGGTGAAAGCCTGATGAACTAGTTCTTTTAGAGCTGCATGAGGTCATTTAAGCCCCAGGGGGCGTGCCGATGCTCTCTTATTCTCACTTTGAATCAACTTTTAGTTTAGTTTTCTCTGGAGTGGAGTGCTGAATGATTGGTCTTTGTATCTCTCCAGGGCATTTATCTTATGCTGTGTACTAAATAAAAGCATATTAGCTCAGATAATACAAACGGAGAATCTAGACCTGCTAAAGCTCCTAAGTGCAACTCAGACAACTTGGGAGAGTCGGATTTTCCTTCCACTATGGGGGTCCCAGGGAATGCATATAGGTAATCGGGGGAATGTCCTTACCTCCTGAGCCAATGTGCTGGCCCTATAAATAAAAAGTTAAAAAACAAAGTACTAAACAGTATTAATGTACATTAGTGATGGTAAATACTATTTGAGATTATAGTTGTATGTGTAAAATTATTTTCTTATATATGGAAAAGCCATAATCACATTTAGGAAAGTGATGTTTTATTACATGGGTATAGAAATTTTATGGTTAAAATATTTGTGGTGTGAGGTTTAATCTACCCTGATAGGAACTTCTTTTTCAGAATTGTTTGATCTTTGACACAGTAGGCATAATGTTCCTTAAAACACACACACACACACACACAAACACAGAGAGAGAAAGCAAGAGAGAGAGAGAGAGAGAGAGAGAGAGAGAGAGAGAGAATTGGCACATCATTTTCTCTTGTTCTGTCATTTGTTTCTTAAACTAAAATGGTTCCCTTTTGGATTAGAACTTTAAAACTAAAAATTAAAAATTAAAAGCTAAAAATTAGGGAAATTTCTCAAGTTCAGTCTCCAGTTCAGATGTGGATCACTGACGGCCAGTTTGGGTATGACTGCGCATGCAGTGGCTTAGCTGCAATATGCAAGAATTAGGGCCTTTCTATGCCCGAGTTATTCATTCACAGCTAAGGACAAATACCAAACTCAATTTTATAAGAAGGCATAAGATATAGTTTTCTTCAGGTAGAGTTCTATAACATAATTGATTCATTAAATGGACATCCTTAATAGTAGTGCATAAAGTATATATTTAACAATTAGAAAGCTACTGAAGAGATCCAGAAGAAATTTAATTAGGCCTTAAACTATTGCAGTGACAGGAACAAAGTAAAAAGTTCAGATGAACTTTGATGGAATTGGAAAATCTCGCTGGTCCATTAAACATTGGAAAGTAAAGAATAAAGATGATAGGTTTCATGCTTGACTTCATAGGTGAAGAATATTAGTGCTATTTGCTGAGATCAGGAGCAAGAGAAGAGGAAGAGATTTGGAGCCAAGAAGGAAGAAGACCAGAAAGATGGTGACATTTATGATGTTTCTGTGCTGAGTTGTGTATATCTAAGTAATATTAGGAGTAATGTATCTGAAATTCATCGTGTAAAAGATCATTCTAAAGACAAGGTAGAGTAAGAAGAGGAAAAAATATGAGATAATGGTTCTCTAGATCATTGAACTGGCCTTTAAGACGTATTATCTTAGTGAAACATTTCAAATGCCTGCCTTAACAGCATTCAGTGGTGGCATTTTAACAACACATAAAGCTAGCACGGCTGAAAATTAATTTTGCTTTCTAAACCCTCCGAACATCCTTCTGCTACAGTGTGGTTTCCTCAGATTGCCACACCGCTTGCTTCTTGGGCAGATAGGACTCGGGTTTCACTTCACCCGCATAAACAAGGCTGTGGCATGAGGTTCAGTCCTCCTAACCACAAGGCCCTTTGTGTACTCAGGCTTCAGCAAAGATATAGACCAGCATAACCAAGCCATTCAATTAGAATTACAGAAATCATCTAATTTATCAGAAAAAAATGTTCATAAAATATTTTCTGTTTCACTTTTATTCTTTAATCAACTTCCTGTCCAGGTTTTATAACAATCAGCAAAGAATAACTAATTTGAATTTTGACTTTTTAACTTTTTTCCCCTGTGTGTGTGTGTGTGTGTGTGTCTGTCTGTCTGTCGTCTGTGCCTGGTGTGTGTGTGTGTGTGTGTGTGTGTGTGTGTGTGTGTGTGTAGCATGGGTAAACCCACTGGAAGACAACAGGATCCTTTCTGCTCTATCATGCTCCACTTTAATTCCCTGGAGCTAGGATCTCTCCTTGAACCTAGGCCTAGGCTGGCAGCCAGCAAGCCTCAGCAATCCCTTGGTCTCCAATTACTCACTGCTGGGGTTGCCCGCCCACACGGCCACACCCAGTTTCACCCCCAGTTTTTACATGGGTGCTGGGGATCCACGCTTAAGCAGAAGCCATGTTACCCATTAAGCCATGTCTGTGGCTCCGCCTTTGTTTCTAATTTTTGCTGATCAGGACCTCAAGTGAGCTCAAGAGCTCGAGAATTACAAGATTTCTTTCTCTGTTGTCAAGTGCCTATCAATTACAAAAGGCATTCTGCTGACTTTAAGAGTCTACATGGGGGCTGGAGAGATGGCCTAGCAGTTAAGAGCGCCAACTGCTCTTGGCAGAGGACCCGGGTTCGATCCCCAGCACCCACATGGCGGCTGAGAACCGTCTGAAACTCCAATTCCAGGAGAACTCTAGTTCCAGGGGACTCGACACCCTCTCCTGACCTCCGCGGCATTGCACAACATGGGTGCACAAACCTACATGCAGACAGTACATTCATACACATAGAGAAAAATAAATAAAAAATTTTAAAAAAGACTCTACATGGATGTTACTATGGAAGGAACATTTCAAAGATGTTTCACAATAGTAATGTCACAACGAACAATTATCGCACAAACAAAATGACCCAAGTCAGGCATATTATTAGATATAATTCTTATACAGTTTTCTGAAGCCAGGAAAATCATAACTGCTAAATACCAGTGAAAATTGCACTATTTTCTTTACATAAAATATAAAGAAAGTCTAAGAGATAGAAGTTGTCTCATACATAATTTATCAACCATTCCTGTTTCTAGTGACTGAAGGTTGGGCTCAAAATTTTAAAAAGAAGTCACCCACAAGTCTGCTAGCCTTATGAAGATATCTAATCCTCTGCCAACTTCATGTACATAGAATTAATCTTCATATGTGTTCTCATACATTCTGAAATTCTGTGTTAGAAAGCCATCCAGTCCTCCTCAGCTATAATACCTTAAATGCTTTGACCTAATGGCACAGAGATAATGCTCACTGTACTGATGCACACAGAACTCATAGCCATGATAGATGATGCTTTAAAATATTCATGAGTCAAAAAGAGACCAAAACGGCATGCACTCTTGGGTTATTTAAGACAAGAACTGAATCTCATAACCTTAAAATATTATAATATTCAGAAACCAATAAGGTTAGATACACTCGTAATATCTTCCTCAATATATTTCTTTTTTTTTTTTTTTAAGTGACACTAGGTGAAATTTTCAAGAATTGTAATATTTCAGTTCTAGGTAGTGGCACCTAGATTTGGAAAAATGGCAAGAAAAGAAATGCCTACCATTAATAGGTGTAGATAAAGGGCCAAATTGTTTCTTATGAGGAAGAGGAATATTTTTCCATAATAAACAAGAAGAAACTCATTATCCCCATACTCCAGGTGGTTTGACCTGTCCTCATTGGGCATGAGCTTTCTGTAATAGAATTGTGCGTGACTTGGTGAACAGCAGCAGCAACTGCAGCTGAGTCTGAAGTGTCAGGATTTTCACCCAAAGTCTGGTGCATCAGTATATGTATGTCTACATCCTGATCAATTAAAATAAAAGGAAATACTTCCTCTTTCCTAGGTGAAAAATTTTTTTAATATTTTAAAATTTTAAATATACTTTCTATTTACTTCAATATTGAATGCTGAGGAGCTAATCTGTCATAAAAATTCAACCTTTTGGTTCCCAAAGGACAGCTTACATGGTCTTTGTTGTACTGTATTCTAGTTTGCTTCTCTATTGCTGTGACAAAATGCTCTGACCCAAACCAGCTTGAGAAGGAAAGGATTTATTTTATCTGACATCTCTCAGGTCACAGGTCTTCATTGGGGGAAGTCAGCACAGGAACTCAGGGCAGGAATATGTAGGCAGGAGCTGAAGCACAGCCTGTGGAGGAATGCAGCTTACTGGCTTGCTCCTCTGGCACATACTCATCCTTCTCTATTATATAGTGTAGGAACCCTCCCAGCCAGTGGGTGGAATTCCAAGACCCTGACCAGGAAGACCAGGTCCCTAACCAGGAAGAGGTGAGTAGAGGAGCACCAAACTCCTAGAGCTGGGTGAACATCAGGGAAGACCGAGCACCAAGCACCTGCCAGCTCATTTATTGTGGGAAAGACAAGATTTATATAAGAATGTCCTCTGCTTCTTCTGGAAGCGCCTCGGGTGCTGATCAAACCACCGACTCAGCTGTGGCCTCCAAGCGCAGGTTAAATCTGTTCAGTATTTGAGCAGGTCGGGCATGCTGCTGCAGGTATGTAATACTCTACATATTCTTTTTATTTTTTTAATTGGAAAATAGCTTTATTGTGTTTGGGCGAGCCACCGGATATGTTCAGAACTTCTGCAACTGCTTCTTGGTGCCAGCAGCCTTGGTGACCTTGAGGACATTGAAGCACAGGGTCTTGTTCAGGGGCCTGCACTCGCTGACAGTGACGATGTCACCTATCTGGACGTGCCTGAAACAGGGAGACAGGTGCACAGACATGTTCTTGTGGTACTTCTCGAATCGATTGTACTTCCAGGTGTAGAGCAGGTAGTCCCAGTGGATGACGATGGTCTTCTGCATCCTCATCTTGGTCACCACACCAGACAGGATCTGAGCCCGGATGGAGACATTACCCGTGAAGGGGCATTTCTTGTCTATGTAAGTCCCTCCATTGCCTCCTTGGGTGTCTTGAAGCCCAGACCGATGTTCTTGTAGTAATGGGGAAGCTTCTCCTTGCCAGTTTCCCCCAGCAGGACCCTCTTCTTGTTTTAAAAGATAGTGGGCTGCTTTTGGTATGCACATTGGGTCTAAATGTTCAGCCAGCAAAGGCCAGAGCGGAAGTGACGCGAGGGGAGCGACAACAAGGCCTTTGGAGGCACTTCCGGTGTCCCCACCCACCCACACAAAGTCAAGCCATTCTCGCTGAGCAGGGGATTTCCAGACTGTAGAGTGTTATAAGCCTGCAACAGCATGTTTGACCTCCTCAAATACTGAATGGATTTAACCTGTGCTCAGAGGCAACAACTGAGTCAGTGGTTTGATCCTCACCTGAGGCACTTCCAAAAGAAGCAGAGGACATTCATATAAAAATCCTTGTCTTAAGCCTGGTGTGGTGGCACACTCCTTTAATCCTAGCACTTGGGAGGCAGAGGCAGGCGGATCTTTGTGAGTTCAAGGCCAGCCTGGTCTACAGAGTGTGTTCCAGGACAGCTGGGGCTACAGGGAGACCCTGTCTCAAAAAGACCAAAAAAAAAAAAAAAATCCTTGTCTTGGAGCTGGAGAAATGGCTCAGCAATTAAGAGCACCAACTGCTCTTGCAGAGGACTCAGGTTCGATTCCCAGCACCCACATGGCAGCTAAGAACCATCTTTAACTCCAGTTCCAGGGGAATCTGACACCCTCTTCTGACCTCTGTGGCATTGCACGACACAGGTGCACCACCCTACATGCAGACAGTACACTCATACACATAAAAAAAATAAAATAAATAAAAATCCTTGTCTTTCCCACAATAAAGGAGCTGGCAGGTGCTCGTGTCTTCCCTGGTGTTCACTCAGCTCCTGGATGCAGTTCGGTGCACCATAATCTACTCACCTCTTCCTGGTCAGGGCCTTGCAACTCCACCAGCTGGCCCGGAGGGTTCCTGCAATATAGCACAGTATCACCAGCCTGGAGGTGGCACTACCTACCTTCAGTGATTGGGCCCTCCCAATCACTGAACAATCAAGACAATGTTAATGCCCCACAGACATGGCCACAGGACAATCCAATGTGGAAATTCCTCAATTGAGGTTCCCTCCACCCAGGTATATCATGTTGACACCTGAAGCCATCCAGTACCTCTGTGATTGTTCATTCTACCTGTCTATGTTCTTTTGCATTTGAAACATCATAAGAATAAGGAAATCCACAGAAATTGTCTTACTTATCTTCCCAAACACCCAGAAAAGTACTAGCCCATTAGCTAAATAGATTACGAAAATAAGTAGAATTATGACCTAAAGACAACTCTGCTCTTGTATTGTGAATCCCTAAATAGGTTCTAGAGTAGACCTAACATTTATTTTCAGACCTTGGATTTTTTATATATGATGGAGGGTATGTGTGCATCTTTTAGAATAATATGGGATTAAAATGGAAAGATGCAAATCAAGAAATATGATATGGAAATAACATACAGTTTGTTTCCAAAGGATACAATTTTAATATAGGTGCAATGTAACAGGCTGGTGCAACTTAGCCTTTCTGGGTGCTTAACAACCATACTTAACATCCATATCAATTTGGCCAAAGGACCTAAGAGATAACTTTATTCCTTGCCCTCAGAGGTCAACTAAGTCTTAGGGGATTATGCATGGGGGCATCTCTTGAAATGTCCTGCAAATGCGGGTCACCACTCTGCCTGTTCAGGGAGGTCTTGGAGAGCCACTAATGGGACTTCAGCCAGTGTCCAGTCTATAAAGAGGAATGTCTGCTCATGCTTCAGAAAAGGAAGCCTGGTCTGGCAAGACCTGATTTTGTCCTCGAGGGGATGGAACTGGTAAATGAAAAGCTGAAAGGAGCAAGGTGGTCCCACTCTCCTCCCCCCCAAAAAAACCCCAAGAGACCCCTGAGGACCAGATCCTCAACTGACCTTGAGAAAACAAAAACCTTGGTAATCTGGGCTAACTGTGTGACCTTAAGCATCCAAAAGGAAATTACAACCAGAAAAAAATAATCAGTAAGACCAGAGAAAGTGTACTGCAGACATAAAACTTGAGATCTTAGTAAAAAGAAAAAAGAAAAAAGAGAGAGCAGTGTTGTTTGGTCTGTCTTCAATTCTTACTGGCAAGTGCATCTATTCTGTGGCTGTCACTGCTTTTGGCACTCCTCAAAGATATGAGACACAGCTTTTTAACCTTCCAATATGGACTGAAGACTCATGTCTCTCCAAGAATCCTCCAAACCTTCAATGCCAGATAGGGACTACTGAGATACCCAGCTTGTGGACTAAGCAGGTAAGGGGATTTCAGTTTCATCAGAATATAGACTGCCATTGTTGGGCTACCTGGGCTGTATCATTGAGGCCAGTACTGGACTTCATTTGGGGGACCATAGGAGGGAAAGACCCCAATGTGGAGCACAAGTGTAGGATTGATGGTTGTTTGGGCTTGCCAAGGAGGAACCTTCGAGCACTTAAGGAAAACATGACATCTTTTAGGAAAAAAAAAGTCCTCCAATTCAAGTGATATGTGTATTTATGTATATATATATATTAATATCTATATATATATATATAACTATGTATATATACTGAAGCAATACAAGTTGGAGAGAATAACAACAAAAAAGAACTGAAAAAAAACTGGAAAGACTCAGAAAAAGAGCAGGACATGTATGGCAAAGTGCAAGGACTCAGATGAGGTGGGGGGCATGGAAAGGGAAGTGACTCTAGATTTGATTGAGAAATGATGTATGACTTATAGAAAAAGTTTAATAACAATAAAAATAAAAAATAAGTGGAATTAAGATAGAAAATGAATTCAGAAACTGTATGCAAATTAATTAGAGAATGTATAGTCAGTAATTACTCTCAATGTCACTGCTCAGCTGCACCATTTACTAACTCCATTATTTGGGTATTATTTAGTTTTTGAGAACTCTATCAAGTTTCCTTCCCTATGAGAGGGGGACAATGTGTCTACCTTTGAGAATGACAGGAAGATAAATGGGAGAATGAACACAAAGTTCTTATTACTGAAGCTGGCTCCTAATAAAGCTTCAATATGTAACAAGAAAGCCTCGCATATTAGTTATTTTTCATTACTATGATAAAATACCATGACAAATAGCAGCTTACAGAAGGAAGAGTTTACTTGGTCTTAGAGTTATAGAGGGTGGTCCACAATGGTGGGGAGGCATGGCAGCAGGAGGCCAGAACAGGAAGCTGGCTGATCATGTTTCCAGCTACATATGGAAAGCAGATTGTAAACCTGAAGTGGGGTGAGGCTACAAACTCTCAAAACCAGCCACTAGTGACATACTTTCTTCAACAAGTTTCCATGTGCTAAAACTTCTATAACCACCCCCCCAAACCTTGCCATCATCTGATGAACTGTTCAAACACATTAGCTTATGGCAGACATTTCTCATTCAAACTGCCACGCTCCATGAACCTTAAAAACAATTTCCATAAATTATATCTTTTCCCCCTATTCCTTGTTGCAAAAAGGGAAAAAGCTTTTTGGTTTCAAAATCATCTACTAGACAACAAGATCTAAGTTATTTCTTCCCCATGACTGCCTTACAATGACCACATACTAAAAAGATGGGGCTAGAAAATAGCCAAGTCTTAAAGAGGGCTTACTTCTCTTGTAGACGAGCAGAGCTCAGATCCCAGCGCCCATGTTGGGTGGATCAACACTCCTACAACTTCAGCTCCAGGGACACCCTATATTCTCTCCTGAATTCCACAGGCACTGAAGTCACATGGATTAAACCATATACAAATACACATGTTTAAAAAACAAATTCTTTTTTAAAAAAGATATACTAAAATGGACAAATCCATTGACAATACTGAAAACAACAGTGAGTGTGTCATCAGCCTACAAGATCCTGCAAGTTTCTGTAAATCCGGAAATGAATTGTTTAGAATGATGCATAAGCCACAAGGAGGAAACAGTGTCCTGGAACACGGGCATGAGCACTTACAAGAAAGTGAAGGAATTTTGACCCCTGGAGGTATCAAGAGATCCAGATTTGGAGTTGAGATTGGGAGATCAGAGACCATACAGTCAGGTGAAGAAATTGGAAATATAAGCACAAACAAAATTCTCAGTTCCTCACACTGAAATCAGAAGCAGAATAACAAAATGGGCATGACTGAAGAATAGTTTAATATAATGAAAATAGAAAAATGCATGAAGGGTTGTCCAAAGACAAATCAATATTTTCTTGTATTTCATCAAAATAAATACTGCCTGTAAGTTTAACTACATTATTTTTTCTTTCTTTCTTTTTTTTTTTTTTTTTTT
The DNA here is from genome assembly GCA_009823505.1 of Rhizomys pruinosus. Lineage (NCBI taxonomy): Eukaryota > Metazoa > Chordata > Mammalia > Rodentia > Spalacidae > Rhizomys > Rhizomys pruinosus. Next base: position 1,911,571 of record VZQC01010206.1, read on the forward strand.
TTTTTTTGAGACAGGGTCTCCCTGCAGCCCCAGCTGTCCTGTAACAGCCAATGTAGACCAGGCTGGCCTTGAACTCACAGAGATCCACCTGCCTCTGCCTCCCAAGTGCTGGGCTTAAAGGTGTGCACCACCATGCCTGGCTATATTTTTTCAAAAAGTTTCAAAAGAAAAAAAAAAAAAAAGAAAAAATCCTAGCTTAATCACATACATTATTTGTTATTATCACTTGCTTTTTTAATTTCATTAATCAACCTGTTGTCATATAACTCAAGGATATCACTTTCAAATATTAGACAGTAATTATAGTAATTGATTTCTTAAAGGATATCTTTATTGATTTCTAGATAGTTCATGACAGCCCTTTTTTCTTAAGATAGACAATTATTAAATTTTCAATCATGCTTTCAGGTAGTATACCTTGAAGCATACACAGGTAAATTATTTTAAAGATTTTAAATGACTTAACATTAAATTTTTATCTGTCCATAGCCCCTGATTATAACAACAAGTATTATTACCCTAATGATCTTTAGCAATCAATGTTTTTCTTCTTCCATGAGCAGCTAATTGCTTTAGGCTCTAAGGTTACTATTAACTTAAGGATAACATCTTGGCCATGCTTCAGAGGCAAATGTGTAGAAATCCAATTATAGATTAAGATCCATAATTCTTATTTACATTGAAATGTAATTCATCATTGGTAATAACCAAGTTTAGAATTGTAAACATTAGAACATTTTTCCCTTTAATGCTATATCTGATTTAAGATGGAAATGAAAATATTGATTTAACTTTTACTTCTTATCCTGACTATGGACACTTATCTGCAGCCCCTAAATAATGGTAGATTTGTATCCTATAATCAAAATGTGGTCCTCAGAAGACCTCAACCATTAGTGCTAAGGACCAAAGAACAAGACACATAGAAAGGAAGAGAGAGAGAGAAGGGGGAGTAGAACAAGGAGGAGGAGGAAGAAGAGGAGGAGGAAGAAGACTAGTAAGAGGAAAAGGGTAAGGAGGAAGAGAAAGAGGGGTGATGAGGAAGAGGGGAAGAAAGTCTAGGAGGAGGAGGAACTAACAGGGAGGAGGAGGAGGAAGAAGAAGAGGAAGAGGAGGAGGAAGAAGAGGAAGAGGAGTAGGAGGAACAGAAGGAGGAGAGGAGGAGGAAAAGAGGAAGAGGAAGAGGAGGAAGAAGAAGAAGAGGAAGGCTAGGAGAAAGATGGGAGAAGAAACAACTTGAAAATATTTCTTTTCTTCTGTTCCCCCAACTTAAAATAAATTAAAAAATTAGCATTATATAAATACAAATTAAAGTAGAAAGTGAAGAGTTTTCTATAAAATATATTTATAACAATATTGATTTCTATTATATTCTAGAATTCCTTCCAGAGGAGGCATATAATTTAATACTTCTCATGTGTGAGCTTTGGGTGCAAGCATGCACATGTTCAAACACACACACACAAACACACACACATACACAAACACACACACAGACATGCACACACACACATACGCACACACACACCTCTATATGCATGTGTGCACATACACCAAACTTCTACTTGTTTTGAAGCAGTAATAGCGGAGAAGAGGGTGAGAGGAAGAAGATGACTGGCCAGTGGATAAGCTCAGGAAGGGGTGAGGGCTTCCAATCACTATGTACAGAAACATTGCAGAACCTACAGTGAGAATATTCATTAGCTTCATTATCAGTAAAAAATGAATTAAGACATTTCCACTTTGAAAGAAGTAATATAAATATATTACGCTCTATCAGCTTTGGAAAATATTATTACTTTCAGAGCATGAACTTAATTTTGATGTGACCTAATTTATCAAATCATGATGCTATCTTTTTCATCTTCTTATCCATATAGTCATGCCCAACTACTAATAAATAGTGGCTAAATTGAATGATGAGCTACTTTTATCAAAAATTGTTGGGGCCTAGGCTGGTAATTTGGCTTACTAGATAAAAGTGCTTGTTATACCAGCCTGAAGACGTGATTTAATTCCTAGATCCACGGAGGAAGAAGAGAACTGGTTCCCAAGGGTTGCCCTTTGATCTCCACGTGGGATATACTCACCGTCACTCAGGCACACAGTATGTGCACAGCATCCATGCAATAGTAATGATGATAATAATAATATAATAAAAACTTTGAAAGAGCATGAAATATATTGTTAATTTTTCTATTAATATATGTTCTATATATATTTATTAAGAGAAAAATGTACTTTTATGTTAATGTTTCAAGTGTTTACCCTTAGAATTATTATATCATATTTTATTGAAGATAAGCACAGAGCTTGGCAATATGAATTCCAGATCTAGGGAGTTAGTTGTCAATAAAAACACCTTCCAGTTGTCCAGCACACTAAGAAATGGCAGAGCCCTGTGCAGCTGTAAGCTTCCAGGTAGTAATTTGGGACATCAGAGCTATGCATGGGGGGGGGGGTTGCAAATGCTGGCTTTGGTGTTTTGATGGCCACTTATCTGGGTTATTCTGTGGTTCGGAAAGGGGGAAGATGAGGGATGTGGGGAGGGTGACTTTCAAAAGGCAAAAACTGTCTCTAAACATTTCTGAGAGCTAACTTAGCTCTTTTTTGAAAGATTTGTATGATTAAAATAAATGCCCAACACTTCACTTAAAATACAAATTCTCAACAAAGCTTACCCTGCTCTCATTCTGATCTGACAGAACAGAGCCTCACTTTCTAGGATCCTTGCAGGGAGTCTCCTGATAAGGTAGACTGAGGAAGCCCTTTCAGCTAATCTTCTACCTTTGCATTTTTCCAATACAGCTTGATAATGAATTCTGAAGCACTGGATAAAGAAAGATAATAAGAGGGGCATGGTGGCACACACCTTTAATCCCAGCACTTGGGAGGCAGAGGCAGGTGGATCTCTGTGAGTTCAAGGCTAGCCTGCTCTACATAGGGAGTTCCAGGACAGAAGGGGCTGCAAGGAGACCCTGTCTCAAATAGATTAAAAAAAAAAAAAAGAAAAGAAAGAAAAAGAAAATATAAATGTTATTCTAAGATCACTTTACTACACAGAAACTAATCTCAGTCTGACTTGCTATTGGCTTCTGCATTAGTAGCAAAATTATACTACACTACTCTCCAAAGCCAAATGAATGAAATAAATTTTGAACTTGCACATTGTGTCCTGAGGCTATGGCTCAGTAGACATAGTATCTGCTGTGCAAGCAGGAGGACCTGAGTTAGAGTCCCTGATACACATGTGAAAAAAACAGGCCTGGTGCCATGTGCCTATAATTCCAGTATGGGGGCTGGAGACAAGCAGGTCCTGGGTAGAAAGCCTTGCAGAAATGTTGAGCTTTAGCTTCAGTGAGAGATCTTGTTTCAAAAAGTAAGGTGGCACTGGACGTGGTGGCTCATTGCCTTTCATTCCTGCACTTAGGAGGCAGGGGGGCAGGCAGATCTGTGATTTGAGGCCAGTTTGGTCTATATAATGATTTCCAGGCTAACTGGGGCTAGAAATGGAAAACATTAAGGTGGAGAGTAATAGACAAAGACACCTGACTGAAGTCAGTCTCTGGCCTCTACAAGTACAGGCACAGGCAAGCACCACACACACACACACACACACACACACACACACACACACGTTTTTATTTATTTTTTTTATTTTTATTTTTTTTGAGGTAATAATTTTTTTATTATAGTGCTCACAAAATTCACTCATACATTATATCCATATTTTTTTAATTAGTTTTTTATTGATGCTTTGTGCATTTCATACATTTTTTCCAATTCAGTTCAGGCTTATTTCCCTTTCCCTCCCCCCTCCCACCCCATCCCAGATCATGCATTCTGCCATAACTGTCCTGTATCTTTCTCTCAGTTTTTTTTTTCATTTTTAGCTATAAGTGATAATCCATGAGTACAAGCATCCTTCATGCAAAACCTATCTGCAGGCTGTTGTGCCCAAACACCTACAGCCCCACCATCCAGTGGGGGGTGACTGGTTGTTTGTTCAATCAAGTTGATCAAATGAGTGTAGACTCACAGTATATACTTTATTTTTAAAAACGTGTGTGTGTGCAATGTAGTCTGGACACACACACGTTTTTAAAAATAAAGTATATACTGTGAGTCTGCTTACTTGATGCCCCTCAGATCCTGACTCTTTAACTCTCAACTGCATGAACACAAAGTGCACTCTATTATATGAGCCTTAACATAAAGTCCGTTTCATTGTAGTGCTCTTCCTTTGAAAAATGGATCTGAGAGTGGTGAGGACAAGGTGGCTGCTTTCATTTCCTGCTCGTGGTAAGTACAAATTTGGCTGTGAATTCTTGGAATAGTGCCATGCAGACAGGTGGTTCTTGACATTTTTATTCAGTGCTCATATTTCTAAGTGCTAAGAAACCACAGTGATAGATGGCATAAAATGCATGGCTAGATATTCAAGGAATTAGTTGAAGTCAAGTATTCATTAATTCTATCATCTCACATTTGCTCTCTGGAGTTAGGAACTAGATATTCAGGTGCCCTTGTCCATCAAGCCATGACATGTTAGACCCCAAAGCTGTGGATGGAATTTCCTACACAGCCTGTCTCTCATTTTCATAGGGCAGTAACCACTTTTCTAGAGCATTTTTCTCAGCCTAGTTATTAACAGAAGTGAAACGACAGAAACCAGCCTTTAACCTTACTGTCAGTCTATTCACAGTTTGAAAATGTACTGTCCTGATTTATATATGTAACTTGATAGACAAAGCTATCAAGCTTCTTTAACAATTCCTCTTATTTTGATAAAAGTCGATCTGTAAATGCCTGATTGTTTCAAGTAAAAAATCACTATCATTTCATCAATCAGTGTCAGAGCAGCGTTTTCTCAGTCTTCATCTAATGAATTTTAAATGCCATTGATTAAACTTTATAACACTTTCTCAAAACTTCTTTTCTCTGCATTGCTACCCACGTGGCCTTTGTTCAGGCTATATCTCTGGTCCGATTAATCATGACTGTCTCCTAAATGAGTCCAGGTCTATCTTTTATCTTCATTCTACCATGCTGCCCGAGTGTTATTTCTAAGAGCTAATCATAATCATATCTATTCTCTATTTAGAATCTTTTAATGATATCCAACAAATGAAGAAGAAACTGTAACTGCTTAGATGCTCACAAAAGGCCATTAAAAATGTCACACTAGCTTATCTTCCTGCCTTTGAGCCTCACCTCCCTTTCTCCATTCCAGGAACTAGCGACTTAGTAGGGAATCAGCATTTGTTGAAGTAATGACTGAATTATTGAAGACTGAACATGGAAAGATTCAGTGACTTGTTAAGAGACTCTCAATACCAGCTGCTATAGCTACTGAATGAAGCAATCTTCTAGATCTATAACATAAAAGAGGGACCAGGGGGCTGGAGAGATGGCCTAGCGGTTAAGAGCACCGACTGCTCTTACAGAGGACCCAGGTTCGATCCCCAGCACCCACATGGCGGCCGAGAGCCGTCTGAAACTCCAATTCCAGGAGAACTCCAGCTCCAGGGGAATCTGACACCCTCTTCTGACCTCCGTGGCATTGCACGACACGGGTGCACAGACTTGCATGCAGGCAGTACATTCATACACATACAGAAATAAATAAAATTAATAAAAAAAAAATTAAAAAAAAAAAAAGAGGGACCAGGAACTAGCAACTTAGTAGGGAATCACCATTTGTTGAAGTAATGACTGAATTATTGAAAACTGAACATGGAAAGATTCAGTGACTTGTTAAGAGACTCTCAATACCTGCTGCTATAGCTACTGAATGAAGCAATCTTCTAGATCTATAACGTAAAAGAGGGATGCAGTTGCGTTGCTCTCTGGATACCACATCCATGAGCTCACACTTAAGGACGGATGTTTTTCTTCTTGAGTAAAATATCTTCTTCCTTTCCAAAAGAGAGAATATAAATGTTGGTAAGAATTGGGCCAGGATCTGAATTAACTTAAGTAGTTACTCCTATATTCCTATTCCTGATTGATCCTCCCCCATTCTGGCCTTTCACTGGCTGGTTACATCTACTCAAAATGTGTGCTCTGACCGACTTGCATATGCCTTCCCTATTGGTTATTTCAGGGAAATCGACAGCTTTACATAGTGAAGTAAGATACCAGGCTCCAAGCAACCATGTGCTGCATTATCTCTGTCCCTTAGGTATTTGAAAATTTGCAATTCTATAAACCACAATATAAACATAATTTCAAGATAATTTTATTTTTATGCTAACTCTCATAAGAAATCGTGTTTCTTACTACATTTAATGCAACATTAAATAAACCAGATGAAAGTAAACTATGATATAAATATATATGAAAGGCTTTCCTTGGATGAAATTTAAGTGTACAAATGAGCCAAGAGAGTTGACCAATGGGAAGGCAGCCACAGTGGAAAAGATGTAACATAAAAATATTTGCAGAGGGATCAAGGTTAAAATCACTCCTGTTTCCCTGGTCTTGTTGACACAACTAGTTATTCTTATGTTTCATTTGCTCTGAATCTTAGATTTTTTTATTTTACCTTTAGTAAGGGTTCATTATAGAATGACAATATTTCAAGTTTATGTGAGTTAACAGGGAAATACCCTTCCTTCTTTCTACAAGCTATAAAGGTTCCTTGCATATCTGCCATTCATGCCAGCCTCACCAGATTTTGCACCTGTATAGTGAATTCAATGTGGTCCTGTCCTCATACTTAACTGATGAAATGTGATGGAAATTAAGCTCCTACTGTTCTTTCACCTTCTCTCTGCCCTTCAGTTCTCTAGAACTGCATTGGTAGAAATAAAAGACATCACTAATTGGGCTAATACTGGCTCTAGCATCCTCCACAAATCGCTTAATCTACTTCATTTTAAAGTATACTATTAATCACTTCTTGATAAAAACAAAGTTTCTAAAGTTACTGTGAATGAAAGATATAATTATTTTTCTGATAGTGCAAAGAAAAGACAACTAATTACTCTCTCACACCCTTAAATGCACACCACATGCAAGGCAGGGGCAGAGAGAGACTTTCTAAGTCAAGGATTTTTTACTCCTCTTGTAGTGAAATGAAAAGGCCCTGGACTTTTGGGCTGAAGAGATGGCTCAGCAGTTAAGACTGTTGACTGCTCTTGCAGAGGACCCAGGTTTGATTCCCAGCACCCATATGGCAGCTAAGAACTGTCTTTAAGCCAGGCATGGTGTCACATGCCTTTAATCCTAGCACTCAGGAGGCAGAGGCAGGTGGATCCCTGTGAGTTCAAGGCCAGTCTGGTCTACAGAGTGACTTCCAGGCCAGCTGGGGCTAGAGGGAAACCCTGTCTCAAAAACAAAACAAAACAAAATAAAACAAAACAAAAACTAGTACTTATAAAGCTGTTAATAGCAGCTAACTTCTCATTTCAACCCCTAGAAATTAAAAGAGCTGGGTTAAATTGTTTCATCTCTAAGTGCTCCCCAAAGTCCCTGCCATTTGGCCCATTCTGGAATTTCATTATGCTTTTATTTCCTTCACCACTCAGGGATGGTGGTCATGCTGGTCATAAATAATGCTGTCTGGTTTGCCGATGCTCAATTTAGTGTTTTCTTTCCTGAACATCGGGGAGAACAGTGTCTTCCTCTCTTCAGAAGAGCATAGCCCCAGCACAAGACAAATCATAAACTATCCTTATTGTCACACATTTGCCACAACCATCCCCTGAGCATGTGGATCTAGATTTGTTTTTTTGATTGGTAAAAAAAAAAAGACTAGTTATCTCGAGGAAAATTAATTGGGCTTTCAAGGCAATGGAAATTCAAATATTTATTATGGTCATATATATAATTTTTATATTACTTACCACTAAAGGGCACAATACTTTAAAATACATACTCTTGAGTCATATATAGTGGCTCACATCTATAATCTTAGCACTCAGGAGGCTGATGCATGAGGATTGAGTTTCAAGCCAACCTGGGCAGCATAATGAGACCCAGAGTCTGGGCTACAGTCTGAGACCCAGAGCCCCAAGCTATAGGGTGAGACTTGGCCTTAAAAACAAAACATGCCCTGAGTAATTTTCACATCTAGTCTAGGAACCAGTTACTTCAACATAGGAACATGAAGGAACCAAAGAGTCAAGAGCTACTTGACTCCCTCCCCAAGACCAGCAATGAGTCTGCTTTGTACCCACTGTGGAATGAAGACAAACTGTATATGGAACAACTTCAGGACAGTCCTTATCTTCTTTGGAAAAGAGGCAAAGTGGTTCCGCTATACTTAATGCAGTCTTCTCTTTTCATAAGTGATACCTTCGTACCAGTTAGAATGGAAGTATAAAAAAATGTATTGCCATCAAACATCAATGTCCTTCCCTGTCACCACTGAGAAATGAGAGGCAGGAGAGAGGATTTACCCTGAACTTCCTTTCTCTCTTTCCTTGGTAGACAGTCAGCTTTTGATCTACCAGTTATTATGAGAAAGAAGTTATAATTTTTAAAATGATGGAAAGTACAACTGATTCATGGGCTTGCTTATGTCCAATTATTCCTGAAACTGAAGAGAGTAAAACTTACTTAAAATGCTCTTTTTTGTATTACAAGTTTTAACAAACTCAGACAGGGAAAGCCACTGCTCATTATTATGCAACTCAGCTCTCGCATCTTGCTGGGAAATCAGAATCTTGGCAGAAGGTGAAGGAGCTCTGAGCCCATCACTGCCTTAAGTCAAAAGGTGGGACAGCAGACAACAGACACCCATGGGTGACAGCAGCAACAGGCTGTGCCCTCAGATGACCTCTGGAGCAGAAGAGTAAGCACTTAGCTTTAGTACCTGCCAAAGCTCAGAGCTGTGTCTCTACCATTCTACGTTAATCCGGAAGTAGACAGGCAAAGAATTAGGATACTGTATTTCCAGATCAACTAATCCAAAATGATGCATTGATTTTCTGACATGCTACTATCCTCCCGTGGATGAGTAGCCCACGATGACTAAATCTTAATTTCCTACATTTGGCAAGTTATCCTTAGGATTGAAACAAGAAAAACATACAATGCAATCAAACTTCAAAATAAGTTTTCTTCCTCACCAGAACACAGTCCTTTGCAAGTCATCCCTTCCCATTAATATCACTACTGGATCTAATTCAATTCAATTATACACTTCACAGTCCACAACCAGGAATTTAACCTGACCCCTCCTTGTTTCCAATGACACTTGATGATCAGGTTGGGCTATACATTTCATGTTTATCCTTCTCCTTCAGGCTCTTTCATGAGCACTCATCAACAATGTATGACATCATTCCATTAATGCTTGGTTCCCATGGCTCTTTATATTACTCAAACTGTAAAGAACGTGTCTGGTGACAAATAGCTTGGATATCTAAACATTCATCCAGAAAGAAACTATTCTACTGGAGTTGTTGTATTGCACTTGTTTGAAGGCATAAACACAACACTTACTTTGTTTTGTACTTTAGGTATTTGTAAAGTTTCCCTCTGTTGCATGTCATTTTAAAATAAGATGTATAGACTTGTCTCTGTTAATGGATTCTTGCTTTCTCCCACAAAGTTTCCTGATGTTTGAGAAGTCTTGAGCTCTCATGAGAATATTTGAATTCATTCAAAATATAAATATACACTGTGAGAAGCTGGAGCCCTCTTTAGCCTACCCTCAGACCTTGTGGAAGCCTAATAGACTCTCAGTGAAGAGATCTTATTCTCATTGAATGATGATGATCATGGAGAATAGTTGGAATCCATAAGATTCAATTCAAATGTATTACATCACACTAAAATCCTCCTTTTGGATTAAAAGATATTTTATCAGATTTTTAAAATAATTGTAAGCATCTGCATAAGGCAGGAACTGTCCTTCAACAACAACATAATTTGGAGGTTAAAGTTCCCCTTCTTCCATGCAAACTATTTATTGCCATTACCTTTTTTACTAATCCCACCCCTCCCCTGTGTGCTAGCACATGGTAAATGATGTCAATTTGTGGGTTTAGTATGTTTTAATTCACTGTGTTGTGTAAATATTTTATTCATCTTCATGAACGTATTGTTAACTTTCCTAATCATATTTTTCCACTTGAGGCACAGAGTACCTTTCGCCGCTATGGCATGCCGCTGAAGTGCTATGAAGGATTTGCTGCCTTCAACAAAAACTCCAAACAAGGAAGACATTTCTGTTTTAGTGATTGAGCTGCATTACATTTGGAAGTTGAGTTCCCACAATATAAAAAGTGTCCACTTTTTCACAGAGGTTTTTTTTTTTTGTTTTTTTGTTTTTTCAGTCTGGGAAAATCTATGTAGATTTCCCAGCTTCTAAACTGTAGTGCAGCCCTGAGTTTTCATTTGTTCTGGCTTGAAATTGAATGTAACATCTGCTTTACACATGTTCCACCATTTTACCCTTTTCCTCATTACTATAGTTTGTCTACCCAAACATTTCCAACTGAAGATGCTTTGAAATTGTGATCCTCATTCTTTTTTTTTTTTTTTTTTTTTGTGATCCTCATTCTTAAAGACAGAATTTTTAAATCAGTGGACTGTGTTTAAAAGTCAAGAAAAATACTGAGTAAAGTCTTATACTACCAGAGAAAGAAATATTTACCCATTATAGGAAAGAATTTATACAGCCATGTTTGATAGTAGCTTCTCTTCAGCTTCACATTAGGAGACTGTAACATATGGACACATCCTCTCCTGATGAAGATGTAGTCTTGAGGCAGAGCATTTGACTGGGTACCACTGAGGTCAGCCAGAGTGCCACCTTTCTAATTTTCTCACCCATGGGGAGTAGTGGCTAAGGGACTCATACTGATCTCCTGTATGAAAAAGGTGAAGACCATCAGGTTACACACTGTGGGTCGGGCTGTTTTATATTCTGACATTTTACTGACTCATTTCCTTCACCACCGTTTTCCTTTCCTCTGCTCTCAGATTTTCAGCTGCTAAGCAAATTCTGCTGGATGATTGGGCAGAGAAAAAGGGACTGCCTTTGGAAGATGAGGAGACACAGGGGGGATGTCTCAGGATTGAGTACTGAGTACAAAGGACTGACACTGTCTCTCTCCCGGGAGCATGTCTGGGTTGGTTGTATGTGCACGGGTGTGTAAAGGTTCTTTCCAGAGTCAGAAGTACCATACATTTGACATCACTAAATAACAGTCATCACCCACTATGGCTCAGAAAGAAATGGAGCACTGTCAGAAAATTAAAACACTCATTTTTCTTCTAGTTTGCAGTGTTGAAATTTTTATGAGCTTTATCGTATTTTTAATTTAAAAAAAATCACAAAGTAGAGATAATAAACTCAGGGTTGTTTTTTTTTTTTTTTCTGAAAAGAGGTTGGTTAGTAGAGGGCCAGTTGGAACCACATAATTTAGGATCCTCAAGCTGTCTTTCTCATAATTGCTGCATGAATACATCTCAACACCATTACATGGTAACTTAAAATATACCCACACATGCTAAAGCATTCTTGAAGTGTGATCTTCTATGTAAAATAATGCTAGACACCACAATAAAAAGTCAAACATGTGCTAAAATACAAGGTGAAAATTAATAAGAGAGTTCTTGGTGTAACTTTTTAACATGTTCAATATTGTGCAACTGTGCAAATTTACAAAAATTTAATTTCACGCTCATTGCACATGCAAATAGGAAGCTCTAATTTGGAGGATGTCAATGCAAACAATTTTTAAATTGTTTGATTTTTTTACAAATCCCAGGCACTGAAAATGTTAATTGCATGATACTAAAGAAATTGTTTACAGAGAAATACAACCCATTCTAGGATGAACTATCCCTTGCTAAGTAAACCCCTTTCAAAATTATCATTTTGAATGGGATAGATTGTTTTGATGCATTTCTTTTGCAAAATAGCAAGTAACTTCAGAAAACACAAAGCTTCCTAAATCTTCTTAATTATGTCTTTAATTCTATGCACATTTACAACAGAGCTCAAAATAATTGCTAATGCTGGTGTAGTCAATACACAAACATTTTGTTATTGTTATTGTTTTAAAAAGCATGCAGCTGTCCCTTTGAGAGCCTCCAGGAGGTGAAATTACATGTCTCAACATCGTGGGCTGGTCCCAGCATTTATGGTTTACACAAGGAATGTTTCCAGCACTCGCTCTCTACATTTCAGTGTGAATGGCTAAATTTGGAAGTGCTGTCTTCCTACTACATACTCAAGACTTCTTTTGTATCCAGCAAAGATTTGAAACCCAGAGTGCAAAACTATGTCTTAAAAAAAAAGCCAGGACCACCAGCTATTGCATCTTTTAACATTTTTGTTTCCAGCTTAGATTGACCTAAACCTTCATCAATATCGGAAGCTTTTATTTTGAATACATCTATGTCCTAGGACAATAGCAAACTGATACCATCTGAGAGCATAATTATAAATAACGTGATGTCATCCCTACCATGAAAAGGAATGCTGGCATCCCACCCAATTATCTTATGCTTGCTGATGGGCTAGTAATGTTATTTACAACAAGTAATCTGGGGGAGAAAGAAAGGATATGGCACAAAGATTTTCTGGCATCTGGGGGCTGCAGAGAGTTTTTTCATTGCTTTACTATGGAGCACTTAACTCACTTGGAGCAGCTATCTCTCTAGAGGCCAATCCCAATGGTCAATAAGGCTCAAGGATCCATAACCTCCCAAACAGCACATCTGCTGGGAACAAAGGAAATGAGCCCATGGGGAGGATTTCAAAGACAGCTTCCCAAATCCATGCCAACATTCTTCTCAGCATGTCGGTCGCCACTGGTCAGCAAAGCCACGTTAAGCCAATGCAAGTAATAGGAGTGTCTGGAGATCGACATCCTTGAACACTGGCTGATCTGGTGGGTATTAATACCTCAGCTTCCTGGGCCGTGCTCCAGGCAATCTACCGTGCATACACATACCTGGGAAATGGCCTCTGCTCTCTGGGGCCTGGCTGAGTCTTGCGTGTTGTCTTGGCCCCCTTTCTTTCCCACTCCCATCGTCTAAGTCTTTCTAATTAGTTTTTTGGAGGCATTTCTCAGTAAACTACATTTCTCAGCTGTAACCATGTAAGTATCTGATTTGGGGGAACCTTAATCTAAGGCTGTCATAGAGACAAGTTTAGAGAAGGTGAGAAGAAAAACAGATGGTTAATTTTGTGTGTCAACCTGAATGTGCCGTAAATGCCCTGATGTTTGGGTAAGCATTATTTATGTGTGTAGCTGTGAAGATGCTTGCTGGAATATTTGAATTGGGGACCCAGTAAAGCGTGCTGTCTTCCTCAGTATGCTCATCCATCCTTTGCAGACCTGAGCAGAACAGATGGCTGAGCAACAATGAGCCCGTTCTCACTGCCTGATGTTCTTGAGATGAGGCATAGTTTAGGCTTTCTTCTGCCCTTAGCTTTGAACTGGAACTGACATTACTGGCTTTCTTCGTTCCCAGGTCTTCAGACTACAGATCTTGGAATTTCTCAGTTTCAACAATGCCAAAAGCCAATGTATTTTCATGAATCAGTATCTATGAATCTATCATCAAGCCAAGTTGTGAATGTTGTTTTAAATGAGAAAAATGACAAGAAACTATAAAGTTCAAAATTTGACATTAAAGTTTAGGAATGTATTTTATTAACTAGCCACCTGAGACAATACCATTTTCCCAAAATTTTGATTTTTTCTTCATAGGACAGTGAAGAGTCATGTTACAGAAAGAGTAGAAAGATAACTTAGTTTGGGCTTCTGTGTAATTGTAACATTAGTTTTTAATTGAGAGCTGAGAAATGTTTTATTGATTTTGACATCAGAGTTTCTAATTCCAAAATAATAGGGTAAGTGAATTTTTTGGCATTTTGAACTTTCTATCGGTCTTTTCTTCACTTTATTTTTTTTGTTCTTTTCTTTCACCAGCATACCTTAACAGAGTCATACATGAGTGATAATCTGATTGACAAATATGAAAAATACATGAAATATATCTGGTTATGTTTTCCTGATAGCAAACCAAATGTGTTTTATTGCATTTATTTGTTTTTTCTTTTGTATTTGGTCTAGGATCCCAGCCCATGAGATGGTTAGAAGTGCATTAGAAGTGGATCTTCCTTTCTTAGTTAAACCTTTCTAAAATAAGGTAGGCAGGGTCTTGCTATGTAGCTCAGCACATATATGGGGTTGGAGGATAACTTGCAGGAGTTGGCTCTTTTCTTCTTTCATATGAGTTCCAGGGATCAAATTTAGGTAGTCAAGATTGGAAACAAGTGCCTTTACCTACCAAGCCATTTTGCCAACACCCTGCAGATATTCTACATTGTCGCTTCAAAATGATAGGAGAAAGGATTTTCATATTTTTCTTATAAATGGGTTGGGGAGATGGCTCAGTTAATCAGGGATTTTCTTTTTTTTTAATTTATTTCTGTATGTGTATGAACGTACTGTCTGCATGCAAGTCTGTGCACCCGTGTCGTGCAATGCCGCGGAGGTCAGAAGAGGGTCTCGGATTCCCCTGGAACTGGAGTTCTCCTGGAACTGGAGTTTCAGACGGTTCTCGGCCGCCATGTGGGTGCTGGGGATCGAACCCGGGTCCTCTGTAAAGAGCGGTCGGCGCTCTTAACCACTAGGCCATGTCTCCAGCCCCCAATCAGGGATTTTCTATGAAAGCATGAAGCCCTGTGTTTCAATGACCAGGAGTCATGGAAAACTCCAGGCATGGTGGCACACATCTATCATTCCAGCCCTAGGTAAGCAGAAACATGAGGATCCTTAGAGTTCACTGGCAGCCAGCCCTATTGAATCGGTGAATTCCAGTTCAGTAAGAGACCCTGTCTCAAAAAATCAGGTAGAGAGTGACTGGGGAAGATACCACAGTGTCACCCTCAAACTTTCATGTGCAGGCATACACATGTTCATACATACATACATACATACATATACAAACACATACACATAAATGATGTTTGAGGCAATAGTTATGTTTAGCACAACTTAAGCATTAAACAATAAATATTTATAGTGACTATTACATTCTATCCCCTAAATATGTCTAATATTTATGTTTTATGTATTGGTTAAATATTAACTTAAAATAAATGTCCACTTTATAATATGAGGCAGTAAAATTGTGTGGTGAAATTGTTCTTCTATAATATACACAATTTATTGCTATGGGTTTGTAAATTCCCTATACTGCAAAGCAGATGGATTTTACAGGGTGATGTTTTGAACTTTTCATTATGAATTTTTTCAAATCCATAACAAGAATGCTATAAGCATCCATGTATCCCCCACCTTTGCTCAACGATTCAAAGCACGTCTGTCATCTTTCCTTCATGTCTCAATTTGTCATTTCACAACACAGTTGACAATTTTGTACATACTCCCTCTAAGCCTGCCAAACTTCCTTAGGAAAGATGAATGATATTTTCTAAGATGTGATATCATATTCTTAGACGTGTAACTGTTGAAACCTCTCTCAGAGGCATTCAGTACAGAGCATCAACCAATGGGCTTCCTGATATGTGTGATAAACTCTGTTTTCTAGAATTCCCTAAAAGCACCTATAGCTTATGCTAAACAGCCTGAGCCACGTTAGTGTATTTCAATGGCAAAGGCTATTTTGGCCAGTCATATGTGAGAATTAAATCCTCATCTATTCAGTTCATACCTCTTTTGACCGGCTATGTTCTCAAGACTGAGGGGGGCTCTGCTCAGTTGCACTCCTGTGTTTCTTCTCCTCCTCACAAATCTCTGCACCAGGCAACTTTAGAGTTGCTCTTGTTTTAAAGTTCCTGGTCGTTATAGTAAAATTAATTTTAGAGGTTTTTAAGATGCCTGGAGAGTTAGTGATAACCTGATGATGTACATCAGTGGCTGCAAAAGCAAAATATTGTTGCCTCTGGAGCTGTTCAAAGGCACCCGCAGTGCTGCAGCATGGGAAAGTGTATGCATGATCATGGACTGAGGCATGAGGAAGAAAGGGTCTTTACCCACTGAGCCCCAGAAAAATTTCACATGTCACCAATCTATTTCATATCATTATCTGTTCTGCTTTAATCTGAGAAAATGATCTGGCATGGTGTGAGTGTATTCCCTAAAAGTTCATGTGTTGAAAACTTAATCCCCAAAATTGTGATCCTAGGATTGGAGGAACGATCTCTGGGAGTGATTAAGATCATATTAGGACAGAGTGAGTACCCCATGACAGCATTAGTACCTTTGTAAGAAGAGGCAAGGTCTGGAGAGATGGCCTAGTGGTTAAGAGTGCTGACCGCTCTTACAGAGTACCCGGGTTCGATCCCCAGCACCCACATGGCGGCCGAGAACCGTCTGAAACTCCAATTCCAGGAGAACTCCAGTTCCAGGGAAATCCGACACCCTCTTCTGACCTCCGTGGCATTGCACGACATGGGTGCACAAACTTGCATGCAGACAGTACATTCATACACATACAGAAATAAATAAAATAAAATAAATTAATAAATTTTAAAAAAGAAGAGGCAAAAGACATGGATAATGTGCATTCTCTGCCTTGCCATGCCATGTCCTGTGCCCTGGATGACCTGCAGCAAGATGACCTTCATCAGATGGGAACCTAGGTAATGTGTATGGGAACATGCATTGTACCATTTTTTTTTTAGTTTTCTGTTTTGGAGAATTTTTTCATTATGGTCAAAAAACAAGGTATTATATCACACGATTTTATTCAACAGAGAGGAAACTAAGGCCTAGGACAGCTTGTGGACCTGGCCAAGATCACAGCACGAGCTACTCTCCATGGCTACTTTTCCTGGTAAGAGGAGCCAACACTCACCTCAAAGGTTTCCTCGCTATGAAGGAATCTGCATTTGCTTCCTCATTCATTAGCATCTTTTTAAAATTTTTTATTGTTATTAAACTTTTTCCATAAGTCGTACATCATTTCTCAATTGAATTCAGAGTCACTTCCCCTTCCATGTCCCCCATCCCACCCAAGTCCCTGAACACTGCCATACATGTCCTGCAGCTTTTCCTGAGTCTTTCCAGAGTTTTTTTCTTTCAGTTCTTTTATTGTTGTTCTCTCCAACTTGTATTGCTACAGTATGTATATATATATATATATATATATATATTGTTATTTATATACATAAATATATACATACATACATACATACATACATACATACACATATCACCTGAATTGGAGGACTTTTTCCCTAGTAGATGTGTTGGACTACCTGAGCTATATCATTGGAGGCCAGTACAAGCATCTTCTTTTTAACACTGCACAAAAGCACAGGGCAAGCTGGAGTCTGAGTGCCCCCATCTTCTATTCATGAAGTCTGTATCAGTTATCTCATTCAATCACTTTCCACAGTTCATGTTCTTAGCTTTTGGTTCCTTATGTGACCACTCCTTAGTGTCATCTCAGCAAGAAAAATGAGCTTTCCAGATTATAAAAAGACTTAAGGGCAGAGGGCTTTGGAAAGTAGGGGCTGACTAGCAAAGGAGGAAGCTAAACCTGCAGCTGACTGAGCCACTTCGCTTTCAGCTACCTTTGTGGCATCTGCAACTTTAAAGAGCTTCTGTTTTAATCCTTTTCACCCATTAATATTTTAAATATATTTATAATGAGAAAATCAATAAGGAACAACTACATACAAACATCTGCATAGGGCATCTATGTTTCCTTTAACACAAATATTGTCTAACTACTGATATAACCTTGGTAGTAGAAAAACCCAGTGTTGAGTAATGAAGATACAAAACTATGCTCTCAGCTCTGGTATTTCCAAGATGAAAAATACTGTATCTTCAAATAAGGCAAAGACGAAGGATCTATAGGCTTCTCAAATTTATATTTTAAACCCACAAATAACATAACTTTAATAAGGAAATACATTTTCATGTGTGTTTAGTAGAGAGAATATGCATGTAAGACGAATTCGGAGCTCCAGCATTCAGCTGAGACTGGCTGGCCAACAAGCCCCAGGGACCCTCCTGTCTCTGCCTCCCTCCAGGCTCTGGGAATACTGGTGCACACCACCGTACCTGACTTTTTACATGATTAAAGAAGGAATCCAAACTTGGTTCCTTATGCTTGAACTTTACCCTCTAAACCCCAGAAAAAAATTTTCTCTCTCACTAAATTATTTCCTATCATTATCTGTTCATTATTGTTATCTGAGCAAATTAGATAATACACTAACATTTCAAAAGCAGAAGAAGTCTTAGCTATAAACCTTTGTTCTTCATAAGAAACCTGAAATTCAGAAAATAAGTTAGCTGGTAAAGATTATGTGAACAGTTAGTGCCAGAATTGGGATTAGTATTCAAGTCAGCAGACCCATCAAATTCACTTCTCTCCCTCCTCTTATTGGATTTTGTAGAGAAGGTGTCTCTCTTGGCCACCAAGATTAGCACCAAACTTGAAACTCTCTTGCTTTATCCTTACTAGCACTGGGATTCCAGGCTTGTGTCATTACAGCCATCTTTCAGATTTATGTTATTTAAGCAGAAGATGAGTCCACATTTAGAGACAAAAGTAATACACTCACTGGGGCTGGAGAAATGGCTCATTGATAAGAACTCAAGTTCAATTCCTAGCATCCATTTGGCAACTAACTTATTTATTTTTATTTTATGTACATGTGTGAGTGCCTGGATATATACACCATGGTGGGCAGTGCCTAAAGATGCAAGACAAGGACATTAGATCCCCTGGAACTGGAAATACATACAGTTGTTAACCACTATGTGTGTTCTGGGAACCAAACCCAGGTCCTCTATAAGAGAAGCCAGTGCTCTTAACCACTGAGTCATCTCTCCAGTCCCCTCACTTTTTCTTTTTAAATTTTACTTTAGTGGTATATGTTATGTGTCTTCATTATAGAACATGTGCCTAATTTTGAATTTTACATGATTATTAATGTACAGACCTTCAAGTCAGGCATACTTATGCCCTTTTAAAAAGGGTCCTTGGAGAATTGATAATAGAAGAAAGTAACTGAGTTTATTTCTAAATGATTCATGTAATTAAAGTTTAACATAATTGGACATGAATTGTTATTGGAGTTTCATTTCTGTATCCTGGAATACACATGGTGGGAAACTTTTAGTCATAAAGCATCTCTCTCTCAAGGATGTAAATGCCTTTGACATTGCTGGGTGGTTCTGTCACCAAGGGAATGGGCACCATCTGTCCCTGCTTAGCTGTGCTGAGAGTATTGACCTGACAGCACATGACGAAACTGGAGAAGCCTGAAAGAGTATCACCATTCCTTTCTAACCCAGTAATGAGTTATCTGACGTGTTGCAAAACTATGAGTTTCTCTGTGAAATGAAAACAGTAGAATTATTGTCAGTCTGAAAAAGATTAATTAAGGGAGTTCAGAGAGAGAAAGAGACATAAGCTATCTGGGTTCAGAACCAATAACCTTTTCCAGCTGCCAAACAGCATTTAGAAGAGAGAGACAGACACTCTATTTGCTGGGAATATCATGGAGGCCTTTGAGTGAGAGACTGAGGTGAGCAAACATTTACTACGAAGAGAGGCTAACTCATCAGTGAGGGTGTTGCACAGTCAACTGAGGACACTATTTGCTTAATCTAAAACAAATTTAATAATCATACTTTATTTTCTTCTTAATTTATTGTAGTCAAAACCAAAGTAGAAATAGACAAAGATTATTGGCCACTGTTTTCTCTTACCCACAGGTCTCTTTTTACAAGCAGACTATTATCTCTACTTACCTTGCCTAAGTATAGGATTTTTTGATTCTTAAAGCTATGAATATAATTGGGATTTGGTAATTCCTAGGACAGGGCTAAAAGAATCTAAAACTATAATAAGGATTAAACATTGAAATAATATACACTGGTCAACATACACATGTTGTTTGCAGTCCAAAATATCACATTAAAAATGATTGCTTGATGGTTAGCACCACTCTATAGCCGAACACAATTCCAAAGAAAGACACTGAAAATAAAGATTGTTAGAGTTCTCTCCACACTTGGAAATCTGATTCAATCTACAATAAAAAGAAGTACTAATAAACATATAAAATATACATACATACACACATCAGATTCATGTTTTTAAAAGGAGATAATGACTAAATAATATGCTAGCATTCATTGAAATAAATAATAAGCATGAAAGTGACAAGGAACCCAGTGGGTATGATAGACTTCCATGCCGAAGGACACCTGCTTTCCCTCTCACACCACAGCCCATTCTATAACAATCACAGTGTTTCTCAGTATATTCCACACCTGTTCGTCCTTGTCTTAGTCCTTTGGATCAAATTAAAATCACGTCTTTTATGAAACCTGACAAAGCAGAGAAGTAAATTTAGTTTCTTCTTCAATTTCCAGACATGCTGGTCCTATCTTAGCTATGATACCCTTCACATTGCTGCCATAAATTACATTTGGTTTGGATTTTTTCTTTTAAATATTTTCTTTAATATTTTATTTTATGTGTATGAGTGTACTGCCTGCCTGAATGCTAAGGGCACGCATGTCATGCAAAGCCTGTGGAGGTCAGAAGATAGTGACAGATCCCCTGGAACTGGAGTTACAGTTATTAACCACCATACTGGTGCTCGGAAGTGAACCAGGGTCCTCTGTAAGAGCAGCCAGTGTTCTTAACTGCTGAGCCATCTCCAGCCCCAAGGTTTGGGTTTTTGTTGTTGGTGGTGGTGGTGGTGGTTATTTGTTGTTTGTTGTTGCTGTAGTTAGTTAGTTTGTTTGTTTGTTTTGAGACATGGTCTCCCTGTAGCCTCAGCTAGCCTGGAGCTCACTACATAGATCAAGCTGGCTTGGATCCCAGAGATCCACCTGCCTCTGCCTCCCAAGTGCTGGGATTAAGGGTGTGCACCATAACCACTTGGCCCTTGTTTTGTTTGTTTGTTTGCTTGTTTTGTTTGTTCATTTTGTTTGTTTTTAAACAAGAGGCCTCTACTTATGGTTGAGACCTACGACTGTAAAGAATGAGCTATTTGATCTTTGCAACACTAGAATCTAGTAATGTGCCTAACACAAACTATCTGGTTGTTAAGTAGCGGATAAATGAAAGGCTGAATGAACATGCAGTGGATATTTTGAACTCCAAGTTTCAAAAGAAAGTCAAACTCATACTTGATCAGACTCAACTAACCTAACAAGAACCTAAGATTTATACCTAAGTCTACTTCATCTCAGGCCAAATCTACCTCTGCCAAGTAGACTAGCCCACATGATCTTGCTCACTACATCCTTGAGTATTCAAAGTAGGGCTCACTTTGGGAACCTTATGATTTTTTTGAAAAGCACAAGATGACTTTTCACAGATACTTAACTGTAACTGGCTTTGGATACAATCACATCCATTTGTGTAGTACATTCGCAACATGCTGTGCAGATAAAAAAATGGAAATATTATCTGGAAAAGGCATATTTATCCATAAGTCTTCTCTTCTTGTGACTGTTACACAGAAAATTAAACCTAGTTGATCAGGTTTTGAACTACAGTTCAGCATGAAGAAAGGATGACAAGTGTCTCTCCAGTGTCCACAGCTCCCTGAGGATATTAGGGAGTTAGTGCAGCCTGCTCACCACTATGTTAACCTTTTATTTTAAGGAAAGGAACCATGTGACTGGCTTTCAAGACAAATCAATTATTTCAGGTTACTTGAGACTGTTGTAATCGCAAGTCCATATTGTAAGCTGATTAGCCATGTATTCCATTTCCTGACTGATTCCAGCTGTGTCTGCTCTGGACCTAGTGGTTGAGCAATTCCAAGAAACATTTCAACCTATCAGCACTACTGTTTGAAATGGCAGGGCTATTGGCAGAGATAAGAAAATTTGGTTGTTATGCCTATACCAGTGTTGAGATAAAACATTCTACATTCGACACAGAAGATATTTCTCAAAAACCATGTAGCCCTATTCATAGGCAGGAACTCGTTTCTTACTGGATTTTATGTTTACCATAAGCAGTGACACTAGCCATTTGAGAAATGAGAGTTTAGACATTGTATGCCATCCGTGTGATATGTTCTCAGCTTGTGTTACTCACACACTCTTTTTCTGCACCAATTTTAAAGAAACATTATGCAGTTTGCTGCCAATATATGTGGAGCTGTTGATGTCATTTTGGTCAAAATTAGGTAGTATAAATTCAGAAACTATAACCTGAGATATTCAGTTTCCCAGATTACTAGATTTACGTATTAATAACTCCTAGGGAATTCTTTTTACCAGCTCTAGTTGCAACCAGAATTTATGACCTGGAATCTTCTTGAACTCAGCCACACTGTCATGGAGACATAAATCTAAAAGTTTGTGGCTCTCCATTTTCCTCACTACTTCTTCCTGGGAAGGTCCTTACTACACTATTTAGTGTATACTCAAACACTCCCATCAAAGCTACCATCTTTGGACAGACTCACTAATGCTAGATGCCTATATAACAACTCAAATGTGGAGAACAATGCTACTGGTTAACTAGACTTATCTAAGCAAAGTAAGAAGCATAACATTAGGAGCAATGCAGCCTTCCCTGTTTGCCAAAATAAAAATGTCAATAATAATTGATAAATAATAAATGATGCTTTTAAAAGTTTGTAACCATGGATTCAAAATATTTTATTTATACTCATCTTTATTATGATATATACATAAAAACAAGAACAATTTTCATTTTTAATTTCAACTTCTCAACTTCCATAGTATCTATGAATTGGAAAAGAAAAAATAAAAGCTGGCTTATAGATGTGCATCTTGTAAGCTATGAGTTTGGGAATCATACTTCTGAAATGGCAGGGCCTTCCTTGGAGGAAAGAATGGAAGAAAGTTTTGACTCTCTCAAATCATGCCTAGTCCCTTAACAGCTGGGAAGGAAAAAAACAAGCAATGTTGGGTGGCATAATTCTCGGTTTAGTTTAGAGAGTTTTAGTTCCATACACATGCTTAATTGTCAATTAAAGAGTTATTCCAACAGCTTTACAACAAAACTAATGGGAATATTGACCAATGCTTAATCCAAAATCCTGGACTAAAGACTCCAGGAGGAATTGAGCTGAGCTATAGAGTGGGGTCAGACTGGGGGAGCTGAAGAAGTTAGATCCCTCAGAAATTTCTCTCAATTACATTGAATTTTGCACAGAATTTTTATTTTTATTTTATTTTATTTTTTTATTTATTTCTGTATGTGTATGAATGTACTGTCTGCATGCAAGTCTGTGCACCCGTGTCGTGCAACGCCGCGGAGTTCAGAAGAGGGTCTCGGATTCCCCTGGAACTGGAGTTCTCCTGGAATTGGAGCTTCAGACGGCTCTCAGCCGCCATGTGGGTGCTGGGGATCGAACCCGGGTCCTCTGTAAGAGCGGTCGGTGCTCTTAACCGCTAGGCCATCTCTCCAGCCCCATTGCACAGAATTTTTAAACAGTTGCTTTGTGAAGGACACAAAGAAAGCTGCGCTGGGGCTTTGAGACATGAACTCGGTTCTTGCAACTTCACCTTATCAAGTGGGGCCAGCACCCACAAACAATACAAGGCAGGAAGTGGCTGCAAAAGAAGAGGTCCAGACAAGTACAGGGGAGGGCAGGGATCAGAGGGAGATCCCACTTACTGAGAAAGAAATAAAAGGCTTTGTGGAATAGGTTTGTGCAAAGTGGACTTAGAATATTGTTGATAGGTCAAAGGAGGGGTGGCATTCCTGGTAAGCAGAAAATGAGAATTCACAAAGAATGCAGGCAAGTATGGAGAATGACAATAGATTTGAGGGCACAGCAAAGAGGAGACCTGAGGAGAGTGCTGCTGAAGTCCATATCGGGTCACAGCAGAGAAAGTCTGAGAGGACTACGGGCTTTTCTATTTCTGATTCTGTTGGTCCAGAAGTCTTCAGTGGGTCATTGTACTGTTTAATATCAGAGTAAACCATATTTTAAAGCTACCATCTTTGGACAGACTCACTAATGCTAGATGGCTACATAACAACACAAACGTGGAGAAGGGTTAGGGTTAGGGTTAGGGTTAGGTTAGATTAACTAGACTTATCTAAACAAAGTAAGAAGCATAACATCAGGAAAAATGCAGCCTTCCCCATTTGCCAAAAAAAAGTCAATAATAAAACAACTATAAAATAAATGCTGCTCTTAGTATGTGGCAAATGTTTTGTTTATATTATTTATTTAACTCTTACAACTGCCTTCCAATGTAGGGGACATGTGACAACTTTACAGATAAAGTAGCCCAACACACAAATCTGAGTAAGACCCTAGTAAAGTCAGGTCAAACTGAGCTCGCTCACACGACTGACTCCTCCTCTCCCTTGTTTCTCGTGGGGACGCTAGACAATTCTTCATTCTCCAGCACTGGTAGCAGTTCAAAGACACTGATCCAAACGGAGCCTTGGACGAGCCTCACTAAGCCATTTTCTCCTGAAGCTAACACCCCTGCTTCTGGAAAACTCTGTGAAGAATGTTAACAGTTCCCCATGTTCCTATAGCTGAGACTACAAGAGAGTTGATTTCATACCACAAATGCAACACGGACCCTAGGGACAAGTTGTCCAACACTGACTCTACCACATACCAGTTCTGTGTTTATAGACAAAGGCACCTTGATTTACATGGAAAACGTGGGTTGTAAAGATGCCTTCTTTATAGATTTGTTCTGAAAATTAAATGGGGGAACTGCCTGTGAAGCATGTAGGTAAACTGTAGCTGGTGAATTAATGAGCACTATGCTCCATGTTTGTTGTCAATCAAATACAAATACTAAACTCTGTCCCACTGTGCTATAGAGGGAACAAGCAACAGAAAATGGACTCATTTATTTGGGGCACTTGCATAGCTCCTATTTGTGGCTCCCTGTCTTTGAAACTTGCTCTATATTTCTTTTTAAGCAGAAACTGACAATCAGGGACATTCCATGATTTTCACAGAAATCCAAAGACAAAGCATCCAAAAATATAAGTCTGAGTCTTCCAGCAAGATCATAAATCATTTGCAAAATGCAAAATAAAGTTCAGTCCTGTTCCTTGTTAGTTCTTATCTTAGAACCTACCCTTGCATTGTAGAAAGCTTTCTGCACTGTATGTAGCAGTCTGAGCCAGTCCTGTTCTGCAGATGTCGTTCAGTGACATCTAGAGGAGCAGCAGACCATGATGCTGACAAGATACAGGAATGGAGGAGGATTGAGGCGGTCCAGCAGCTGAAAATTCATGGTCTCCTATTTTTAGATGACCATTAAGCTCATTGCTTTTAATAGTTTTGAAAAATGCAATTTTTTTCCCAGATTGCAGTTACTAGAGAAGGAAGAAAAAATCACAAAATTTTATATGTTTATCTTACAGATTTTCCCAGGAGACAGCCCTCAAGACCTTAAAATACTATATTCCATATTAGGTAACACATGACAGTCTAACTGTATGGGCCTCTTTCTTTTAATGGGGCGATCTGTTCCAGCCCTCCCTTTCTCAGCCCCCCCTTCACCCTCCAGTCTGGAGGTAGGCCTGGCCCTTAGGAAGCAGACATGGAGGAGGACCAGAGAGGCTGAGGAAGGAGGCAGAGCATTGTTGCTATTAATTCCCTCTCCCAAGCTATCCTAGGTAGCATTGAGTCCCCAGTTCCCGGTGGTCCCAGTCGCCCATGGTTCCAGATGCTGAGCTCTGGTCACTGCACATCTCCTATGGCCCTCCAGACCTAGGTATGTGTGGTTTCCTGCTGTTGTTAATCTCTGATTTGCTCACCATCTGTCTTCATCCTGATCTACACACTTGTATAAACTGCCCAGTGTGAGAGTTCCTGTTTGAAATGTTCACAGTGAGTATTTCCCACCTGGATTTTGACTGATGCACTGTTCAAATCTTTCATTTGAATGTGTTTGTCAGGCTTCCTCTTGTTCCAGGAGTTAAGCAGATACTGTTTCCCAGCATTCCCTGCTTTTGCTCTGTGTTTGCATCTATTTCAGTGCTACTTGTCAGGGTTCCAGCATCTTGTCAGCATCTTCAGATTTTGCATTCAAAACTTACTTCCTCTTCTCTTTCATTTTCTATTATAACTTCTTGGAGTGCCCACTGGCAGGAATTAGAAAGTTAACTCATTATCTTAATTTCCAACAGCATCTCATTGTGGTACTTGCTCACAGTAAGAGTATTTACTTAAAATCGTTTCAAATCTTATTTGTGTGTACATGTTCACATGTGTAGGGACGCATTTTTGTGTGTGCAGTGCATGTGTACATGTGTGCAAATTCACGCAAAGACAGGACAACCTTGGGTGTTGTTCCTTGGGAGCTGTGCAACTTGGGCTTTTATTTTATTATTTTTAATTACATTTTTGTATATTTCATACTCAGAACATCTCAGTCAGTCGTAATCACCTTCATTTTCCTTCCCCGCTTAGGACCCTTCCACAGTCCCCCTTCTGGAATTCATATGCTCTGTCATTTGTGCCAAGGCCCATTGTGTCAAGCTAGTGTCATTAGACATTCCTCAGTGCAAGTTCATCCACTGAGGTCTACACAGCCCATCCAGAGTCCCTCTATGATCAGCTCTTCCTCACTCAGCAGTAAAACAGCTGCCAATAATCCTTCAACTAAGATTAGGACCTGTTGTCCATTTCCACTGTTCTATACTGGGTTTCATCTGCTTGAGTTTGAATGAGTCTTGTGCATACTGACACCACCATAGTAGGTTCATACGAATAGCTTGGATGGATCTATTTCTATATGGTCATGCATCTCCTCTCTGGCTCTTACAACCTTTTCATCCCCCTTTCTGCAGTGGTCCCTGAGCCCTGGATATGTGAAGCTTTATACAGGAGTCCTGTCTGAGGACCCACACTTTGCAGACTCCTAATCTCCACACTTTGGCCATTTGAAGCCTTTTGCATTCCTGGCCCTCTGCTGCATGAGGGAGCTTCATTAGTGAGAGTTGAGAAATTCATCAATGTCCTCTTTATCTCTCGTTCTATGTTCATGAGCCTTGGGTGTAGAGGTTGCACTGCCGATGTGCCCCTTAGGCTTGGATAGTTCACAGACAATGCCTGCCTGTGACCAGTTGTGATACTCTGTATTAGTCTTCATCTGGTGCAAAAGAAGCTCCTTTGATGAGTGGTGGCCGGGATACTTGACAGGGAAGAAGGCTGGTCTTGGGAATCCAAAGAGACCAAAAAGGAGGTCTCTTTTTATTTTTATTTTATGCGTATGAAAGTATTGCCTTCATGTGTGTAAAGTACACTCATGTCACGCATTGCCCACAGAGGCCAGAAGAGGGTGTTGAATGACCTGGAACTGGAATTATAGATGGTTATTAGCTGCCATGTGGGTGCTGGGAATTGAACCTAGAGCCTTTGCAAGGCCAGCAGGTGCTCTTAACCACTGAGCCATCTTTCCAGCCCCTCACTGCTTTTCTTTTGGAAACAGGCTCTCTCGCTGGCCTGGAGTTTGCCAAGTAGACTAGCAAGTCCCATGGCTCTGCCTGACGCTGACTCTTTAGTGTTAGGATTACAAGGATGTTACCATCCATACCTCCTTGTGCCCAAATTTAGAAATTCATGCTTACAAGGCAGGTGCTTTACAGGGTGAGCCAGCTCCTCAGTCCTCTATCCTAGATTCTGCTGTTGTAGCAGAGTACCTGATACCAGCTACTTTGTAGTGAATTATAGGCTTATCTGGTATGAGCTTAGGTATGCATGGGCTAACATTTCCAGCCAGTGCCCCTCAGAGGCACAAGTAAGAGTCACAGGACCACTCTGGCTATGCATACTAATTGGGATGTAATGATACAAATGTCTGGGATTGGTCCTAGACATCACCTCCCATTGGAGGTGATGTCACACTGCCTATATAATGATCTGTAGCATTTGAATAAAGTGCCATTTTGTATTTGAATTTACACCTTGTTCTAGTCTGTCTTCCACTGCTGTGACAAAACACTCTGATGGAACCAACTTGGGGAGGAAAGGGTTTATTCAGCTTACATCTCCTGGGTCACAGTTCTCACTCAGGGAGCCCAAGGCAAGAACTCAGGGCAGGAACCTGGAGGCAGGAGCTGAAGCACAGGCCATGGAGGAGTGCTGTTCTCTGGCTTGCTTGCTCGCTCGCTCCTCTGGCTCATGCCCAGCCTGCCTTCTTATACCATACACAACCACCTGCCCAGGGGGGCACCACTCATTGTGAGCTGGGCCCTTCCACACTGCTTGGCCATCAAGACAATACTCCACAGATGTGGCCACAGACCAATCCAATGGAGCCAATTCCCCAAATGAGGCTCCCTCAACCCAGGTGTGTCAAGTTGACACTAAAGCTATCCAGCACAATTGACCCCTTGTCAACTTGACGCACAAAACACATCACTATTAAACCACCACCTTTCCAGTTCTTATCCCCAAAGTATGATGTTAACATTAATCACGACCTAAGACAGTACAACCTTAAAAGCCCCACAGTCCTTAAAATGTCCCAATACTTAAAAGTCTCTTAACTGTGGGCTGCTGCAAAATCCAAAACAAGTACTGTATTATTTCAAAGCGAAGAATCAGGCACACTCAAACAAAACCTAAGTCCAGCAAGTAGCTCAAGGCTGGACACCTTGGATTCACTCACGATCTTCTGGGCTCCAAAGGGTTTTGGCAGCTCCCCTTCTCCAATTCTGCCGTCCACAGCACACACAGCTCATCTTGCAGACCCAGGCCAACTCCATTCCACACCTGCCGCTGCTCTTGGTGGTCGTCCCATGGTCCCAGCATCTCCAAAAAGCTGGGGTCGCCACTGAAACTGAGGCAGCACCTTCACCAATGGTCTCTTCTGACCTCTCCTGGTGCAAAGCCTCAGCTTCTCTCCATGACCCCTGCAATCCTGGGGTCTTCACTGCGACCGAGGTGCACTTCCACCAATGGTCTTTCCTGACCTCTCACAGTGCCAAGCCTCGGCTGCTCTCTGTGACCCCTTCACATTTCAACACCAGAACCATATAGGAGACTCTTACATACTACCAAGTCCTGCTTCTGCCTCGAGATGGAGACTCAGGTCCTTTCTGGAACACAGCTTCTGTGTGCTGACCCTGAAGAAATTCTTCCCAGAAGATTTCACCACAGTGAAAGCTGTGTCTCTTGTTACTTACAGCTGATTTTTCAGCCCCAGCTAACCAGGATCAATTGTCCCAGTACAACAAAGCTTTCACTTCAGGTTCTGGTCTCTTGTTAATTACAGCTGATTCTTCAGCCCTAGCTGACCAGAGCCCATAGATTACAGTCCTGATGATCTCTGCTCCCCTTTGAAACTAGAAACTTCACAAGCTAGGCCTCCATCTTCTACAAATCCTTCAGAAAAACTGCTCCAAGCTCCACAGCAACGATCTTTAGGCATTCAATGATCTTCCCAGCCCAAAGTTCCAAACGCCGCCACAAGCCTTCCCCAAAACACCAAGGTCAGGTCTGTCACAGCAATACCCCACTCTTCTGGTACCAATTTCTGTCCTAGTCTGTCTTCCACTGCTGTGACAAAACACTCTGACGGACACCAACTTGGGGAGGAAAGGGTTTATTCAGCTTACATCTCCTGGGTCACAGTTCTCACTCAGGGAGCCCAAGGCAAGAACTCAGGGCAGGAACCTGGAGGCAGGAGCTGAAGCACCGGCCATGGAGGAGTGCTGTTCTCTGGCTTGCTCGCTCGCTCCTCTGGCTCATGCCCAGCCTGCCTTCTTATACCATACACAACCACCTGCCCAGGGGGGCACCACTCATTGTGGGCTGGGCCCTTCCACACTGCTTGGCCATCAAGACAATACTCCACAGATGTGGCCACAGACCAATCCAATGGAGCCAATTCCCCAATTGAGGCTCCCTCAACCCAGGTGTGTCAAGTTGACACTAAAGCTATCCAGCACACACCTTGTCATGTGTCTGTGTGTCTTGCTTTCCCCTACATGTTTTCTGCATGGCCTGGCCCACCATGGAAATGGCTGTTTGTGTTGGCTCATGATTAGAGTCTGAGAAGTCCAAGATCAAGGGGCCAACATCTGCCAAGGGCCTGGCATCTGTCAAGGTTCTTGTAGCTACTTCATCCTTTGGCAGAAGGTGAATAGCAAGAGAAAGAAAGCGGGACCTGAACTCATCTTTTCATAATGATGCAAATCTCATCCACAAGGGCAGAGTCTTCAGGGAGCAGTCATCTCCGGTGGCTTCCTGATGAGTATCCTTATGAACAGAGCAGCATGTATTTGGAGGGAGACAAACTCAAATCATAGCATCCTCATAGCTGGAACCCTTCCAACTTAGCCTGTATTTTTAGTAGCATTTATGCCGTCTTAATTATCTTTTCTCAAAATGCCACACAATTCAAATCAGCCCTTGTCATTGTGATGAGCAATTAGTGTCTAGCAACAGTCAGTGTTCGTGTGGCTCCTGCATTCCTTTTCAGTCCTCAACATCATGGCTACCCTCAGGCCTCCTTCTGTGCCTGGATGGCTTGTAATGCTCATCTGGAGGTGTTCTCTACCTTTAAGTTCTCCCAGTTCTTATTGCTCCTATGCAAAGCATAATAAGCCTTAACATCTTTGTTATAATTCTTGGTCATAAGATTTCTTTTGCTGACACTACTAATAGAATCATTCATTGATGGGCTTCATAGTTAAAAAAGAAAATGAATTTCCAGTAGCAGTCTTCAAGTCTAATTGTAAAACCCAGCTTCTGGTTATTCTGATAATCGTAAGCTAGACTCTATGATTTATTTCTCCAAAAGACAGATAGCCAATAAACAATACAGTTGATATCTGAGACTTCATGCCATGCACCCACAAAGTGTTTGCAGGTTCTAAATGTGGGCGTACTATTCTGTAGTCCTCTGTACATTTGGTTTCTTTTTCTGGATGGTACTAAGGTAATGGGTGAGTTCCTGAAATGAATGAGGTATGGGGCTGGAGACATGCTCAGCAGTTGAAAGCACTGTCTGCTTTTGCAGACCCTGGTTTGATTCTCAAAACCCACAAGGCAGCTAACAACCATCTGTAACTCCAGTTCCAGATCCAGGAGATCTGACGTCTGTGGGCACTGCCCAATTCAGGTACACACACACACACACACACACACACACACACACACACATATATATGCAAGCAATATACTCGTACATGTAAAATAAAAATAATAAATAAAATATTTTAAAAGAATGAGTTAGGTCTAATGTAGAAGAAGGCATGCATATGGGAAATGGATTTGCATAAATTAAAAAATATGATTAATATATCAATGGCTTCTAATTCCTTCCTTTATATACCTCCTGAGTTCCATGCATGAATTTGGCTCCTAGAAGCTTTTGAACAAGACAAACCACCCATAACATATTACATCTTCTGAATAAAATCATTCTGGTCTATACGAAATCCATGAGCTGCTTCAGAAACAAGGTCCTCCATGGGATGAGGCTCCTGGGGAGCCTGGGCTCTGAGCTGACTCCTATGCTCTCTGACCAGAGGACTGCTTCAACACTGAGAACTATCAATATGGAAGGCTTCAGGCTCACTGACAGACGCAAGGACTTCCTGAAGGACAAGCTGGCTGGCTGATGATATTGAGGAGGCCTCTATAAAATGATCAAGAAAGGGAATATGAACTTGCATAGTTTACTATTGCCTATAAATACACTGCTAATTTATCTTAGCTAATGAAAACTTCAAAATGGTTCTTAAATCTTTTGCTGAACATCTGTGCTAAATGTGGGTGGCTCTGGTAGCAGCAAATAAACTCAGTTTTTGCTAATTTATTGGCATGAGTTAAAATTTACAACACAGTTCTTTTATTAAAAATAAGGTGCTAAAATCATAGAACATCACTTCTGATTTCAAGAAATATTATCATGTTTTCTTTATTATGTAGTTTTTTGCTGAAATCCAACATTCTAAAGATTAGAAAATGTTTTAGATGAAAAAAAACCATGTAAATTACTAAAACTTTTAATTATTTGCCTGTAACTAGCAGATGGCACCTACAGTTGGCAGAGTTAATTTTGATTCTCCTAAGGTGGAGTTTCGTCTTGGCTTTCATCTTTCCTCCCTTCCAGGTTGGGTTAGTCTGTTCCTAGTTTCCAAATACTAAGCCAGGAGAAATGTTAACACATGGGAGAACTAAGTGTGTCAAGCAGCTGGATCTTCTGCGCTCAAAGTTGAAAGATTAAACTCCTACATTTCTTTTTTTTAATTTTTGTATGTGTATGAATGTACTGTCTGCATGTAGGTTTGTGCACCCATGTCGTGCAATGCTGCAGAGGTCAGAAGAGGGTGTCAGATTCCCCTGGAACTGGAGTTAAAGACGGTTCTCAGCCAACATGTGAGTGCTGGGGATCCAACCCGGGTCCTCTGCAAGAGCAGTTGGTGCTCTTAACTGCTAGGCCATCTCTCCAGCCCAGACTCCTACATTTCTTAAAAATGATCTTACACCATACCTCCAATCATTGTCCCTCTCTCACCTGTCTCCCCTAATTCTTTCAGCCCTGTGGATTTGGAGAGTTTGATTGAGAGAGACAAAAGCAACGACTGTGCTACTCTGAGTATACACAGTCAGAAGAGGAGAATACAAAATCCAAGACCCCCAGTAATAACAAACATGTAGTCTTCATTATCAAGGAACCTACATAGAAAGATCTTGGGTGCAGATTATACTCAGAGGATATATAATATGTGCATAGATATATGCTAATAGGAGAAAATAAAGCCATTTATAAACTTAGGCCTGAATGTGTAAGAAATAGTGACAGAAAAATTCCTGTCACTTAGAGGCTCAATAATTTTTGAACAAAATCAATATATAAGAAACAGGAGGAAACAGAGAAGCAAGAGGAAATGGGCAGAAAACCTTGATTTCTTTAGTTATTAAATCGGCTAAAAATATCAGATTAAAATCTTTGAGATTCATCATTGCAATAATAGAACATTGACAAATCTAAAGTGAGGAAAAGGGAAGCCTTAGGAGCCTTATCTGTAATAAAAAGCTATATTATTTATCTAGATAATAGAAAGAAAAAAGTCTCTGTTTTGGAGTCCTGACTTGTTAAGTAGTGAGTATTTTCCTGGCTTTTTAAAATATAGATAATGGGAGCTGGAGAAATGGCTCAGTAGTTAAGAGCACCGACTGCTCTTGCAGAGGACCCGGATTTGATTCCCAACACCCACATGGTGGCTAAGAACCATCTTTAACTCCAGTTCCAGGGGAATCCGAAGCCCTCTTCTGACCTCCGCAGCATTGCACAGCATGGGTGCACCAACTCACATGCGGACAGTATACTCATACACATAAAATAAATAATAAATTAAAAAATTTAATAAAATATGGATAAGTCATACTATTTGATTCTCATTTGTAATTGTTAAATTGTACTTTGGCCTTAACTGAATGACGGGCAAGAGGCAGAGGTGATTGATTGGCAACAATCCATGTCAAAACTCATGAAGGCCAACTCACCCTACAGATGAAAACAATTATTAATTGTTCTCTTAAGTCTCATGATTTAATGTTTTTTTCTTTTTTATCTCTTTAATTTTTTATTATTCCAATATATATATGTATACACTCCACATATAAATAAAAATTACAAAATCTAAAAATAAACTATAGGTTAATTCCAAAACAAATTTAGAGATTCACTTTAACAGTAAAGTTGCATGCAGGTAAAAAGAAGTATAACTTTTTTTTTATAATATGAATGCATACCTTCCACCCATATATGGTAATTACAATGTGTGAATAAAAGTGGTAGGTCAATGCAAGAGCCCATTAAGAGATTCACATTATAATAGCACAGTTGCTTTTAGATACAATGAAATATAATAATAAAGTTGCTCAGTGTGCCTGCCAACTGGGGATTTGGTATTAGCATCCACAAATGATGAAAACCATTCGCCTTTTTTTTTCTGGGACTTCGTTACTTCACTTAGCATAATGGCTTCTAGTTCCATCCATTTACCTGCAAAGTTCATGATGTCATCTTTCTTTACCACTGCATAGAACTCCATTGTGTAGATGTACCACATTTTTGTTATCCAGTCATCAGTTGAGGAGCATTTGGGTTGGTTCCAGCTCTTTGCTATTGTGAAGAGAGCTGCAATAAACATAGCAGTGCATGTATCTTTGCAGTAGGATGGGTCTCTGGGGTATATACCCAGAAGTGGTATGGCTGGGTCAGGTGGTAGGCTCATTTTGAATCTTTTAAGGGTTCTCCACACTGCTTTCCACTGCTTTACATTCCCACCAGCAGTGGATGAGTGTTCCACTTTCCCCACAATCTCTCCAGCATTTGGTGTCTTTTGTTTTCTTGATCTTAACCAGTCTTATTGAAGTGAGATGATACCTTAGTATGGTTTTAATTTGCATTTCCTTAATTATTAATGATGTTGAACACTTTTTAAGATGTTTCTCAGCCATCTTTACTTCCTTACTGGTGAAATCTCTGTTCATCACTTTATTCCATCTTTTGAATAAGTCATTTGTTTTCTTCTTTGTTTTTTAAGTAGTTTATATATTCTGGATGTTAATGCTCTGTCAGATGTATCAGTGGTGAAGGTTTCCTCCCACTCTGTGGGTTTTCTCTTCACATCCATCCTTGATTGTTTCCCTAGCTGTACAAAAGTTTTTGAGTTTGATGAGGTCCCACTTGTCAGCTGTTGTCCTTATTTCCTGTGCAGTTGCTGTTTGATTTAGAAAGTCTTTTCCTATGCCTATGTCTTGTAGGTTGCTGCCAACTTTTTCTTCTATCACCTTCAGGGTTTCAGGTTTCAGGTTGATCTTTATCCACTTGGTGTTTATTTTTGTACAGAATGAGAGGTAGCAGTTTAATGTTGTTCTCCTACAAATGGTGATCCAGTTTTGCCAACACCATTTGCTGAAGATGCTATCTTTCCTCCATTGACCTTTGTTGGCTCCTTTGTCAAACATGAGGTGGCTGAAGTTATATGAGCTCAAGTCTGGATCTTCAATTTTGTTCCATTGATCATTGCATCTGGTTTTTTTGTTGTTGTTGTTTTTTTTTTTTTTTTTTTTTTTTTTTTGCCAGTACTCGCAGGCCTGTCTTTATGACTATAACCATGTTAATATACTTTGAAGTCCTGGCACAAGTAATCCTCCTGTATTGCACATTTCACTCAGGGTCTTTAGTTTTGTTAGCTATTCGGGGTCTTGTTTTGTTTTTTCATATAAATTTAAGGAATATTTTTCCCAAGTCTGTGAAGAAACTCAATGGGGATTTTTGATTGAGGATTGCATTGAATCTGTAATATTATTTGGGTAAACTGGACATTTTTTACTATACATTAATTTTTTCCAATTCCATGAACACGAGAGGGGGTCCTTTCCATTCTTTGTTTGAATGTCTATTGCAGGAGTCCTCCTTCTTCAGGGTTTTTAAATTTTTTGTTGGTAGAGATCTTTTGGTGTTTTTGGTTAAGTTTAATATTCCTGGTATTTTATTTTTTTAAGGCTTTGTGAAGTTGGGAAGTTCTCCTTAAATTCCTTCTCCCACGGCTGGCCTTTATTTGTTGGTGTGTAAGAAAGGCTACTGGACTTTTGTAGGTTTTATTTTTTGTATCCTTGCCCACTGACTGGAAACTTTCATCATTTCAAAGAGTTTTTCTGGTGGAGTTTTTATCTTTTTTTTTTTTTAGAAAAAAATAACTATGCATTCTTGCAAAAAAAAAAAAAAAAAAAAAAAAAAGGAATAAGTTTACTCGGCTCTTTTTCTTCGGATTAATACTCCTTTAATTTTCACTTTCTGTTTTCTTTTTGCCTTATTCCCTAGCAAGAATTTTCAACAAGCTTTTTAAGAGGAGTGGACATATGTCGGGACAGCCTTGCACATGTTTTCTGCCGTTAAGGGGGAATGCTTCCAACTTTCACGTGTTCTCATTTGAGGATTATGTTCGCTGTGGGTTTTTTTGTATATGCTTTGAATTACATTGAGGAATGATTCCTCCATTCCAATTCCTTTAGGGACTTTATGTTAGCATGAAGGGATGCTGGATTTTGTCAAAAGATTTTCGTCATCAATTGAGATGATCATGTGTTTTTTTAATTTGCAGTCCATTTATATGTTTTATGAATATTTTACGTGATTTTCTATGTTGAACCATCCCTGAATCTCTGATAGAATCCAACTTGGTCCATGATTGATGATATTTTTGATATGGGCCGTGTCTATAACGATTTGCAATATTTTGTTGAGAAATTTTTACATCTGTGTTCATAAAATGATATGGATCTGTAGTTTTTATTCTTGTTTGTGTCTTTGCCTGGTTTTGGTATATAGAGTGATGCTGGCTTTAAGAAGGAATTTGGGGTAATTCCCTCTGTTTGTATCCTTCTGAAATTTTTTTTTTTTTTTTTCCCTTTTAAATTGTTTTTATAGAAAATTCTGGTTGTAGACCATTCTGGGCGCTGGGCTTCTTTTAGTTGAGAGGCTTTTTATTACATACTTCAATTTCTCAAGTGTTCTGGGTCTGTTTAAGCTGTCAATCTCTTCTTGGTTAAGCTTTGATGAGTCCCAGGATTTCAGATATTCATCCTTCTCTTAGGTTTTCAAATTTAGTAGAGTACAGGTTTTTGAAGTATTCTCGTCTGATTGTCTGAACTTTTCTTTATCTGTTTGTGATGTTTTCCCTTTCATTCACAAAATGCTATTGATTTTGGAGTTTTTCTTTTTGGTTAACTGGGCTAGAGGTCTGTCTATCTTGTTTATTCTTTCAAAGAACCAACTTTTGGCTTCATTGATTTTTTGTATTGTTCTCTTTGTTTCAATTTTTTTGATTTCTGCTCTGATTTTTGTTATTTCTTCCTGTCTGTTGGGTTTAGGGTTCATTTGTTGTTGTCTCTCAAGTGTTTTTAGCTGCAGTGTTAGATCATTTATTTGTTCTCTTTCTGTTTTGTTTTAATGTAGGCATTTAGGGCTATAAATTTCCCTCTTATGACTGACTTTAATGTATCCCAAAGGTTTTGTTGTGTTGTATTATCATTTTTGCTTAGTTCCAGGAATGCTTTTATTTCTTTCTTCATTCTTCCCTGACCCACTCATTATTCAGGATTGTGTTGTTTAGTTCCATGTATTCTTATAGTTAGTAGGGCATACCCTGGTGTTAATATTGAGCTTTATTGCATTGTGGTCTGATAGAATGCATGGAATAACTTCAATCCTTTTGTATTTGTTGAGATTTCTTTTGTGTCCCATTATGTGGTCAATTTTGGAGAATGTTCCATGGGGCACTGAATAGAAAGTATATTCTCAGGTGTTTGGGTGGAATATCCTGTAGATATCTGAGGTCCATTTGGGGTATTGTATTGTTCAGTTCTGATGTCTCTCTGTTTACTTTTTTGTCCAGTTGACCTATCCAAGGGGCTCAGTGGGGTATTGAAGTCCCCCACTATAAGCATGTTGTGCTGGGATTAATTTGTGTATTGAGGTCCTGAATGATTCTGTTTATAAAGTTTGGTGCACCAGAGTTTGGTGCATAAACATTTAATACTGTGAAATCTTCCTGGTTAATTATTCTATTGATAAGGATATAATGGCCCTATTTGTCTTTTCTGATTAATTTTATTCTTAGGTCTATTTTGTCTGATATTAGAATAGCTACCCCTGCTTGCTTTTTGGTACCATTAGCTTAGAATATTTTTTCCATCCTTTCACTCTAAAGTGGTGTCTGCCCTCCAGGGTGAGTTGGGTTTCTTGGAGGCAGCATATAGATGGATTCTGTTTCCTAATCCATTATCCCAGTCTATGTCTTTTGATTGGGGAGTTTAGACCATTAATATTTAAGGTTATTATTAAGAGATGTGTGTTGTTTCTTTTCAACTTATTTTTCATTTGCATTCTTGGTCTAGGTATTTATTTATTTACTCTGTTATGCTTTTGTTAATTTCTCTCTAGGGTTGCTTAAGGATAGTTGCTCCTTTCCTCTATTCTTTGAATTGCTTTGAATATTTTTTGACATGTGTTCTTTCGTTTTGTTTATGTCATGAAAGATTTTTCTTTCGCCTTCAACTATGATTTACATTTTTGCTGGGCATAGTAATCTGGGTTGGCATCTAAAGTGATTTAGCACTGGGAATACTTTGACCCATGTTCTTCTGGCTTACATAGTTTGTACTGAGAAGTCAGCTATGATTCTGATGGGATTCCCCGTATATGTAACTTGTTGTTTTTCTCTTGTGGCTTTCAGTATTTTGTCCTTGTTTTAAGCATCTAATGTTTTAACTATGATATGATGTGGGAAATTTCTTTTCTGGTCTTGTCTATTTGGTGTTCTATGTGCTTCTTGTATTTGTGTAGGTTCATCTTTTTCAGTTTGGGGAAATTTTCTTCTGTTATTTTGTTGAAGATCTGGTCAATACTGTTCTCTTGGGATTCTTCTCCTTCCTCTATCCCTATGATGAAGAGGTTTGGTCTTTTCATGGTGTCCCACATTTCCTGGTTGTTCCACTCTTGTGTTTTTTTTTTTTTTTTTAATTTTTCATAATCTTTACTTGAGGTTTCTAGCTGCGCTGTGTTATCCTACAGGTCTGGTATTCTTTTTTCTGCTTCATCCATTCTGCTTCTGAGGCTTTTTCCCATCCTTCCCTGCTGATTTGATGAATGTTCAGTTTCCCTTTTCATTTCATCCTGTGATTTCTTCAGTATTTCCATTTCCCTTTGGAGCTTTTCATTCTCTTCTTGTAGCTCCTTACTTCACTGGTCAGTTTCTTTTTTCCTTTCAGGCTGAGATCTTTTCAGTGTTTCCACTTCCTTCCAGACTTTATCATTGTCTCCCTCTAGTTCTTTTCAGAGTTTGTATTTCTCTTCCTCTAGTTCTTTTCAGAGTTTGTCAATCTCTCTCTTTAGTTCGTTCCAGACTTTATCATTCTTTCCTTCTAGTTCCTTCATGAGTTTTTCATTCTTTTAGTTCGTTCCAGAGTTTATCATTCTTTCCTTCTAGTTCCTTCATGAGTTTTTCATTCTCTCCCTTTAGTTTTCTCATTTGTTCTTTATATTCTTTCAATATGTCTACAATTACTCTTCTAAGGTTGGTGTCTTGGTTTCCTTCCAGGGAGATCTCATTGTTGGGATCTTCTACAGGACTCGTTGAGTTAACTGAGGATTTATTATGAGCTTCTCCCATATTGCTGTTTTTCTGTTGTGTCTTTGGCATGTGTATTTTTTTTTGTTTTGTTTTGGGTTTTTTTTTTGTCCCCCCCCCCTTTGTTTGTTTGTTTGGCTTCTGTTGCTAATCTCAAATGTTATTATGGAGGACTAGTTGGTCACTCCGTTTGCTTCCTACTGGTTTCTTCTTCAGCTTTGGCTGTGCAGACCAGAATCACTGACACTGCTGGATTGTCCCAACCACAGTAAGCCACAGGACCAGCAGCTTATACTTTCCACCGCAGTACCAGTAGGCGGGGAGGTGTTTATTCCTTTGGCCAGTGCACAGGACACCACCTAGACAATGAGTGTGTGTATGCTGCTGGCTGTCCTATCCATGCACACAGTTCCTCCCTATGGTTCTAGCAGTGGGTGGCAGCAAGTCTGCATGCCAGACACCCA
The DNA here is from genome assembly GCA_009823505.1 of Rhizomys pruinosus. Taxonomy (NCBI): domain Eukaryota; kingdom Metazoa; phylum Chordata; class Mammalia; order Rodentia; family Spalacidae; genus Rhizomys; species Rhizomys pruinosus. The sequence goes on from VZQC01010206.1 coordinate 1,951,089, forward strand.
CCTGGGAAACGAGTGTGTGTGCCACTGGCTGTTTTTCTATCCCATGATTAAATCTTAACAAAGAAAATACCAATCAATTTTGCAGGAAACTAGGAACTGTTCTAGACGTTATCTGGACTAACATTAATAAGAAGACCCGAATATGCTGAAAAATCAAATCATGAAGGGAAGCAGCTTGAACGGTCATAAAGATTTTAGAAGGTTGGATGGTAAGTACATTGTTGAACTAGTAAATGGATGAGCATTTCTGCCAATGAAGACAGGCTGAAGTAGAGAAATAGAGACAATCAACCAAGAATTTAATATAGACTAAAATAACTTTGCAAATCAGTGAGGAAAAAAGGATTATTGAGTAAAATATGTTCAGCTTAAGAGCTGGCTAACAAATCTATTTCTATACACACTCTCATTTATGTTTATATGTTTAAATTCCTATCAAATGCTTCCAAGGTAAAGTTTTTAAAATTCATAAAGTATTTGGGGAAAATGTGAATGTCATTGTTCCTTGAGAACAGGACAGGCTTTTTTAGCTTTACAGATTAGGAAACTGTAAAACACATGAGTCAAGGATTTGACAACATGAAAACATCTCTACAGCAATAGCAATTTTATTTTTAAAATGGAAATAGGCACAGATATTTACAACACAGATGAAAGATATCAGCTTTGCCTGACCTATACATAGGAATCTGTTGTTCTTATGTGTTTATAAAACAACACTTGGGGAAACAAGATAACCTACTTTTGCTATGAAAAATCTCTAGCTTGAAGTTACCGTGAAATGCTCCTTTCAATTGCCAGGACCAGTGCATTCAGCTGGGAGAATCCCCAGGATCAGATTAGAGCACATAAACCAGAGGCAAGACATTTTTCCTCTGTTCTAGAAGGAACTCCTTCTGGAACTTTCCTTTAAGTATCAGAATCTCTGAAGTGGTAATGACTAATATTTATTGGACACAGGCTCCATCTCAGGAATGGTGAACAATGTGTGCTCATGCACTTCATCCTCATAACTTCATATGAGAAAACTGTGCCTACTCTCAGACCTGCATTATTGATAAAGACACTCAGGCAGAGGAGAACTGAATAAATTTCGTGAGATCATCAACCAGAAAAAAACAGAGCAGACATTTGAATGTGAGCTCTATGAACCCAGAAATCATTTATTTATGCCACAGACCTGTGGTCCTCTCTCAGCACTTGAACTGGGCCAGCCAAAGAGGTGGTTTTTGAGAACAGTGCCAAGCTACAGGCTGACCCAGCCATGCAAGTGCACCTGGGCACATGCCTTGAAGAAAAAAAAAAGTAGTTCAAGTAATCCAAACACTCATTCAGGAGATAGAAGCAGTAGGGTCATAAATTCAAGGTCATCCTTGGCTACATAGAAATTTCAAGGTCAGCCAGCTTTCAGCATGGGAGAAAACACGGCCTACTGACATGTGGAATATCCCATTTTAAAGATGCAGTTCTTGTGTACACCTATGTTTATGAGTGTGGCTGCTGGAGACTCATTATGGTAAGCATAAAACCCAATGTGAACAAATAAAAACCAATGCAGGAAGCACTAGGAGTGAGCAGCTGGGATTCCTTGCAGTTCCACTATGTTCCTGACTCTGTTTTCTGACATCAAGTATTGAATTTTCAACAACAAAATCAACTTTTTCTTAGGAGAAATAATATTAACAAGTCCCAGTTAATGTTTGCTGATATTTTTCCATGATATGAATAAAAGAGTATTCTGTAACTCAGACTTTATCTAAAATGGATGTATTTTCCTTTGTCGTAGACACGAGTTACAATTACAATGACATTTTCTTTTTCAGCACAGATAAATACCTTCATTCAATGAACATGGCAGAAAGAAGTCTCAGGATTTTTTTGTAAAAGGAGTGTGTTTGGAGATGAGATATAAAATGCCACTCCAGTCAGGTCATTAAAGTTTATTATTTAGAGCTTGTGTCCCACACCCAAATTGGTGACAAGACAGAAAGATTAAATCAGATTTGTGAGATGATGATATTAAATGCTGGGCTGCAAAATGACCAAGAGCTTTCTCAAGACATTAAGCTGTTGGCAAACAACCAAGCTCCTCTGCAGGCAAAGCCATGAATGTAAATAAGAAGCCTTTTATCAGGATACAGTTTCCAGATGAGCCTTTCTTCCCTTCATTCTTGAGGGAGTATTCTTCATTAAATAGAGAGAGAACTTCCTTCTCTTATCTCAAAGTTTCACTCAGGTGTGCCATGGGAGGGGTAAGCTTTCTGGTGTCCAATGCCCATACTGTCTCAACTCCTCATTGCCCATCTCACCATCTGAATGTGTTGTGTCCTACAACAGCACCACACTGGCAGCTGGTTGGTAGAACCCATTGGGATTGATGATATACACTGAAATGCTGGGAGGGTCCCAAGAAACAATGATGACATTAAAACACCTTATAATGAAAAAGAATTGAAGACCCTTGAGGATTCATATTCATCATTTCACAATTGAATAACATGTCTAGAGAGATAAATAGGAACACGTTTGATGATAACCAATGCCAGGACTATAATACAGGCCATTTCTCCTGAACCAGTTCATCTGTCTTAAGCCATCAAGTCTCACAACTCACTAAGGATTACTGCACTTTCATGCATCTTCAATTTATTTTGGATTCAGACATAATAAGAATCACTCTTCATCACCTGAGACTTAACTATTAAATTAATTTTCCAAGCAAAATTCCTGCTGCATATTTGGGGTACATGCATGTAGTGTATGTGCACTTCAATGTTCATGTGTATTGATGTGTATGCACATGTGTTTGGAGGCCAGAGGTTGACATCATCGGGTGTCTTCATCAATCTCTCTACAGCTTATTTTTGGAGACAGAAGCTTTCACTGGAGCTCACTGGTTTGGCAAAGCTGGCTGGCCAGCAAGCTCCAGGAGTCCCCCTGCCTCTGATTCTCCAACACTGGGGCTACAGACAGATGGGTGCCACTGTGCCTGGCTTTTTTTTTTTTTTCTTTTTTTTTTTTTTGGTCTTTTTGAGACAGGGTCTCCCTGTAGCTCTGACTGTCCTGAAACTCACTCTGTAGACCAGGCTGGCCTTGAACTCACAGAGATCCGCCTGCCTCTGCCTCCCAAGTGCTAGGATCAAGGCCTGTGCCACCACGCCCGGGGTGCCTGGCTTTTTAAATGGATGCTGGGCCTCCAGACTCAGTTCTTCATGCTTTGAAGCACTTTACTGACAGCCAACAACTTGGCCTTCCATTACATCTTTTTACTATTTGACTCATTCAATCATTTTTATTTCTCTGAAGTCATAAGAATTTTAATTGTATGCTTAGGCAAAGTATAGTTCAAATACTTCAGAAAAACAAGGTCAACAGGATGATAGTGTGTATTTGAGGTAAGGGGTTATTGTAAGAAACTGATTCACATAATAGCAGGAGTTTGTCAAACCAGAAGTCTTCAAGGAAGGTGAGCAGGCTCGAAACCCAAGGAACAGCTGCAGCCTGAGCCGACAGGCAGTCCACCAACAGCAGTCTTCTCCTGTGGAGGTCAGCTTTGCTCCATTAAGGACTTCAACTGATTGGGTGAGGCCCATCCATAAGATGGAGGCCAATCTAATTCACTCTATATCCCTCTAGCTAAATGTTAATCTCTCCATAAACACCTTCAAAGAAACATTCGGATCAATGTTTGATCAAATATCTGCTCCAGCCAAGGTGTCATAAAATGAAACATCACAAATAATGACTGGAAAGAGGACACTGTCTGTCTCTATAATGGTCAGGTTTAGTCCTGAACCATAAGAACAAATTTCCTCCCCCTTAATGGCTGGCAATATCTGACTGGGTGGCTTAGATCTTCTCTTGAGCCCACTAAGAACTCCAAAGATTACTTTCTTTACACAGAAGAGTTGTAAAAACCATAAATATTCTTGAAGTGTCATGCCACAAATTCCATATATAGGAGAAATGGTAGAAATCACTATTTGTGGCTGCAGCACTCAGATTCCCACCCTAAGCAGTGGGTGTTACAGTCAAAGGGCCTCCAATAAACACCTTCCCTGTGGCAGCATCATGTGCCTTCCTGCCTTGTTTCTTCCCGGTCCCTGCAGACCAGAGCTAATCTTTGTGTAGAAATGGCATGTTGACCATACCTGATGCTTGTCTATTTGGTGAGATACCTGGAAGCTCCAAACCAAGTATTTATCAGTCAGTATTCAAAGACCTTGATTAAAAACATTCATTAAGGGGAGGCAGACAAAGCCAAAGACAACACTTTCCTCTAGTGGCTTTGTCGGGAGCATGGCCATAATCAAGCCCTTGAGGCAGAAAGTGGGCGGCACTGGCCATGAATTGAAAGAAGCATTTTTTCTCTCCTCCTGCCTCCAGCTCCATAAAGCACAGGCTTCTGACCTCAAACCCCAGTCCTAGTACACCAGGTCAATTTACATTTCTCCAAAGAGCTGTCTGTGCAAAGTAAGAATCTTTAACTCCTGTAACTACTTCCAGCCTATAACAATGAACATTTGACTTCACTCACTTTGACACTCAAGCAACAGATCCTGTTCATCATTAAAATATGAACTTCAGTAAACACAAATCACATAGTAAACGATATCATACTTCAAGATGTTTCCAGAGTCTTGAACTGTTAATTACATACAGATCAGTATCTGGTTCCAGGGCCTGTTCCCCCATTCCAGGGGCACAGGGGTCACCATGCTGAATGCACTCCCCTAGCAGTGGAACAGCCTGCCATTATTTCCACTAAATGCTGCAGTTGTTTTTGAGGTTATCAGGACTGAAAGAGTTTAAGTGTCCTGTGATCACTTTAAGCATTAGCAGTACAATAAAACAATTAGTCCCCCAGAAGACATGTTGAAATTGCTGACTCTGATGATCTGCATTCATTCATGAATAGTCACTTCAGGCTAGTTAGATGAGTTAAAATCCAAAGATGTCAAGATGAGTAGCAGAGAATGCAGAAAGCCTCAGCACTCAGGGGAAACAAATCCTAAATGAGTCTGAACCTTTGTCTCAGATTATCAGTGGAAGCAATAAGACAAACTATATATTATATATATATATATATATATATATATATGTGTGTGTGTGTGTGTGTGTGGTGTGTATGTATGTGTGTTAAGTGATCTTTCTACACTTTTCAGAGAAAATGCTTGTTGATAAAATAATTTCATTTTCATATCTTTCTATCCTATAGGAGCAAGCTCACAAACTGAGTTCTAACATGGTAAATGGGTATAACATTGCAAATTATTTTTATTAGCATAAATGTCCACTTCAAATCCCCTTCGTTTTCTCTTTGCATACTATGGCATAAATTCTCAGAATCACCCTGGCATGTGTGTTACTTCATTACTAGAAATATAACCAGAATTATCTTGAATTAGCATTTCTGACTTTAAGTTTGAGTGAAGGGTCCCCCAAGGCTAAAGTAATAGAAATTTGATCCTCAGGGCAGCAGGGTCAAGACCCCTGTGAGAAATCCTACCTGGGAGAGGTGACTGCTTCCCATGGGTTCTGCTCCATAAATGGATTACTGGGTTCTCATAGGCAGTGGGTTCCTCCACACCATCATGAATTCAGCCCCCCACAGGCATTCTCTCTGATCCCTCTGCCTCCAAATACCACAGGATGACACACCAAGAAAGAGTTGCTGGGCCAATTGTGTGAACTTAAGCACCCAAAAAGAAAGTATAACCAAAAGATAAATACTCAATATATTTCATTCAAAGCCTGAAAAAGTGTGCCTTCATATATTAGGCTTAAAGTTATAGGAAATAGTGTTAAATAGGCATAAAATCCATAGATCTTGACCTTGATTAACAGTATAGGCTCATCTGCAGCCAAAGGACAAGTCCACTATTGTTTTCAATTAATGCTCAATAATAAAATTTCTCTTTTTAGCAGCTATCTAAGTGGAAACTGGTATCCTGACTATTAAAATGCCTGGAAGGCAGATCCTGAGTCCAGACATCATCACCAAATGAACAGAAGAAGAAACCTAATAAATGGATGCTTTGAAACCCTTTGTTATAAATTCTAATAGACTTGTAAGTTGGACATTTGAATTCACCCTGTTCTTACTTCTCCTGGTCTCCTCCCTAGATCATGTACCAAACTACTCCTGCCTTCACTTCGTTTCCACGTGCCTGAGTCAAGGACTTTTTTTCTTTCCCTTTATAGTTATGCTTTTGGGGGGGGGTCTTTTAGATAGACCTTCTAAATGGGGATACCCCAGTTGCCACATACAACCTCCCTTCTCACCATGGAAGAAGTCAGAGCGGTCGGCATCTAGATTCTCTTCTGGGAATTGGGGAGACTCTTTTCAGAGGGTAACATAACTAAACAGGAGCTAGAAATTGACTAGGCAGTTTAGAGATGAGACCCCCCCCGAAATTAACCAGACTCTTTCTCAGCTGAGAACTCAAGGCTTCCTGGATCAGCCAGTATACACTTATCCTTCTGGTAGCTTTGTTTTGTCATTGTCATCTTGTATTGTTTTTATGTTTTTGTTTTTTGTGAAAAAAAAAAAAAGACTTGGTAAGATACAGATATTCTGGGGTCCTTAACTGTTAGAAAGAAAACCCATTGTTATATCAATTACTTGGTCTCACAAATTATGCTGTGATGGCCAAGAAAGCTGTATTATTTACACTGCATACAGACATTAACAGCAGAAGCCCAATTTACTAGTTTTGGTTCCCAGCACCCAAATGTTGGCTAACATCTCTCCTTAACTCTACCTCCAGAGGATACAGTGCCTTCTTCTGACCTCCACAGGCAGTACATCCACATGGTGGCACACATATATGTAGGAAAAACACTCATACACATAAAAATAAATAAAATCTGTTTTAAAGTTTCATCCATTTAAAACTAATTTTTCTACTCCAACCTCAGAAATGGTAATAACATGTTATTAATTTCAGCTCTAAATAAATGGCACTGGGTTGAAATTTCACTGGAGAAAAGGTTAAATAAACTAAATAAGAAAAGAGACAAAAATATTCTTACTTTTCATTATTTCAAATGGGAAAAAATGCAATATATCAAGTTAAATGTGAAAGAAACTGAGATAGAGCTTAAAGTCCTGGCATATAAATTTGGTAATACTATCACCTGGAGATCTGAGATCTCCTGACACCAGCAGAAGCTCAGTAAGGCAGGTAGGAACTGGTTGCTTCAGCAAGGCTGATTGTTGATTGACTTAACCTAGTTAATCCCGTAATCCAGTTGTTTTTGGCTTAATTAGCTTTTGTGGCTGTGGGGGCGGAGTTATCCTCCCAGCTGGTATTAAAGGTAGGGTTGTGTGAGTGTGAGTCTTGAGATCTGAGATCTCCTGAGACCAGTGGAAGTGCAGGTACCAGGGCACAGGCTAAAGAGCCACCCCCTCCTTGGGACTAGAGAGATAGCCTAGCGGTTAAGAGTACCAACTGCTTTGCAGAGGACCCAGCACCCACATGGCGACTAAGAACCATCTGTAACTCCAATTACAGGAGACTCCAGTTCCAGGGAAAACCAAAACCTTCTTCTGACCTCCACAGAATTGCATGACACAAGTGTACAGACCTACATACAGACAGTACATTCATACACATACAAAAATAAAAATTAAATAAAATAAATAAATAAATAAATAAAAAATTTTAAAAAAGAGCTCCCCCTCCTCTGCCAACTGGGATTATGAAGGCATCTGAAGGAGGCAAGCAAAGCAAGCCTTCAACACAGTGAAGAGGCATTTAGGACTCAAATTGGAATACAGGCAAGGAGAAGCCCATATGCCAGGAACACAAAGAAGAGACAACACAGGAAAGGGGCAGGATAATCCCACACCAAGCTCTACCAGGCCTATGGAAGATTCCTACAGTGGGATCCCTCTGGGGATGCCCCAGGACACAGATATCAGAAAAACAATTGGGAAATATTTAAAGAACTACAAGATTATAAAGAACAAATCAAAGAACTGAGAAAAGAGAATGAAGAACTCAAGAAGGACCTAGAGAGAGAGAATGACAAACTCTGGAAGGAAGTAGAAATACTGAAATGATCCCATGCTGAAAAAGATAAGGAAACCAACCAGCAAAGCAAAGAGCTATAGGAAGAGATTGAGAAGCTCCAAAAAGAAGTAGAAATACTAAAGAAATCAGAAGAGGAAATGAAAACGGAAATCAAACACTCAACCAATCAAGAGGAAAGGAATGGAAAAAGCCTCAGAAGCAGAATGGAGGAAGCAGAACAAAGAATATCATACCTGGAAGATAACACAGAACAACTAAAAACCTCAAGTAAAGATTATGAAAAATTTAAAAATACACAAAAGTGGAACAACCAGGAACTGTGGGAAACTATGAAAAGATCAAACCTCCACATCATAGGAATAGAGGAAAGAGAAGAATCCCAAGAGAATGGTATTGATCAGATCTTCAACAGAATAATAGATGAAAACTTCCCCAAACTAAAAAAAGACAAACCAATACAAATACAAGAATCACATAGAACTCCAGACAAGATCAGAAAAGAAATTCTCCATGCCACATCATAGTTAAAATGCTAGACACCCAAAACAAAGACAAAATCCTTAAAGCCACAAGAGAAAAACAACAAGTGTCCTATAAGGGGAAACCTATCAGAATTACAACTGACTTCTCAATGCTAACTATGAAAGCAAGAAGAATCTGGAGCAAAGCATTCCCAGTGTTAAGGGACAATAGATGCCAACCAAGGTTACTATACCCAGCAAAAATGATGTCGATTATAGTTGAAGGAGAGAGAAAAACCTTCCATGACATAAACGAGTTGAAAGAATACATGTCTGGAAAACCAACCCTTCAGAGAATACTTGAAGCAATTCAAAGGACAGAAGAAAGAAGCAACCAACACCAGGCACCTAGAAAGAGATATCAATAAAAGCATAACAGCAGAAGTAGAAACCTAAACCAAAACCGCAAATGGATAATAAGGCAAAAGGAAGCAACACAAACCTATCAGTCATAACCTTAAATATTAATGGACTAAATTCCCCAATCAAAAGACATAGACTAGGAGATTGGATTAGGAAACAGAATCCATAGATATGCTATTTATAAGAAACACATCTTACCTTCAAGGACAGGCACAACCTTAAAGTGAAAGGATGGAAAAAAATATTCTAAACAAATGATACCCAAAAGAAAGCAGGTGTTGCTATTTTAATATCAGACAAAATAGACTTCAAAGTAGAATAAATCAGAAGAGACAAAGAAGGCCATTACATTTTTATCAAAGGAACAATTCACCAAGAAGATTTCACAATTATGAATATATATGCACCAAACTCTGGTGCACCAAACTTTATAAAGACAATTCTCCAGGATCACAAGTCACACACTAACCCCAGTACACTCAGAGTAGGGGATTTCAATACCCCACTGAGTACTTTGAATAGGTCAACAGGACAAAGAATAAATAGAGAGACATCTGAAATGAATGATATGAAACACCAAATGGACCTCATAGATCTCTACCAAATATTCTGCCCTAATAGCAGAGAATACACTTTCTACTCAGCACCCCACAGAACATTCTCCAAAATCGACCACATACTGGGACACAGAAGAACCCTCCACAAATACAAAAAGATTGAAATAATTTCATGCATTCTATCAGAACACAGTGCAATAAAGCTCAACATCAACACCAGGATAAGCCCTACTGCCTACAAGAACACATGGAGAGTAAACAACACACTCTTGAATAATGAATGGGTCAAGGAAGAGATAAAGAAAGAAATAAAAGCATTCCTGGAACTGAATGATAATGACAGTACAACACAACGAAACCTATGGGATACCTTAAAAGCAGTCCTAAGAGGGAAGTTTATAGCCCTGGGTGCCTACGTTAGAAAAAGAGAAAGAGCACAAGTGAATGATCTAACACTGCAGCTAAAAGCACTTGAGAGGCAACAAGAGATGAACCCTAAACACAACAGACAGGAAGAAATAACAAAAATCAGCAGAAATCAATGAAAGGAACAAAGAAAATAGTACCAAAAAAATCAATGAATCCAAAAGTTGGTTCTTTGAAAGAATAAACAAGATAGACAGACCTCTAGCCCAGTTAACCAAAAGAAAGAAGGAACAACTCCAAGTCAATACACTCCGTGATGAAAAGGGAAATAGCACAACAGACAAGGAAAAGATACTCTACCAAGTTTGAAAACCTAGAAGAAATGGATAAATATCAAATCCTAGGAATCACCAAAGCTCAACCAAGAAGAGATCCACAGCTTAAACAGACCCATAATACATGAGGAAATTGAAGATGTAATAAGAAACCTTCCAACTAAAAAAGGCCCAGGCCCAGACGGTTTCATGGCAGAATTCTATAAAACATTTCAAAAAGACCAGCTGGGCGTGGTGGCACCTTTAATCCTAGCACTTGGCAGGCAGAGGCAGGTGGATCTTTGTGAGTTCATGTCCAGCCTGGTCTACAAAGGGATGCATCACTACGCCCGGCTAACACATGCTTATTTTCGATCTTTATTTGTTCTTTGGTGCCATGCTAAGTCAGCTTTTTAACCATTTTACTTCAAGTTATTCATTATCTTTTTCTTGAATTTTGAGAATAATCTCTATATTGTGCATGATGGTCCTTTATTCAGTACATGTTTTACAAACTTTTTTTCTTGTCTGAAGCTTCTTTTCTCATTCCTGATGTTGTCTTCACCCATTGACCTTGTCGATCATAGAACAAAAGGGCTTTTTTTATTT